>JACGAQ010002104.1:0-46255 GCA_014119065.1 Orius insidiosus | reverse complement strand
CCTTATACATTTTGACCTTTTTTAAGGTTTCTTCAACAAGTTAGAATACACGGGTTTCTTTCAACTTTTCGTTTTATGTTAATTTTTTTACATACGTTTTTAACGTAATCTAATTTATAAGCATAATTTAAATTTTTTTATATTTGATGATTAACAGTAAATCAAAAGTGTATAAAATCCTTTAATGTGTTTCTTAAATTACTTTTTGCTTTTTAAAGATTTGCCGATCTTATTCTTTTCTCCACTAAACTTCCTGGTTTTGATATACCGGCGGGAAGCCTTACATAACGTTTTAATGATATCTATTGATTTTTTCGTTGTACACAAAGAAAACTGAGTTTAACGACTCGCCTAATCCAGCCAGTCGACCTGGAAAAAAGTTCAAGAGACCAAAATCCCAAGTAAAACTTTTTCTGGCTTCCTAGGAAGAAAAAAAGCCCGGAAACCCAGTAGAAAGTGAGTTCAAAGAAGATGTCCAATAAAATCCGTTGTTTAGAGTGTTTCTTGACCGAAAAACCGATGAAAAAGTGCTAGTATCAGGTAAAATTTGGGGGGGGGATACTAAATGAGGAAAAAAATTTTTCCCATCGGAGGAAAATGCTTGAAAAAGTTGGTAAATGGAGAGGACTCTGGTAAAAATTCTTAATTCAGAGAAAATTTTATTTTAAAAAATTGTGTACTACGGCTAATAAGGTGAGAGATTCTCAATGAAGTTGCGTCAGAGGTATCGATTGTTTTATTCTGGCTTTAAAATAGGATTATCGTGGATAAACAGTTTAAAATCTAACTTCCAATTATTCTCCAATAGAAATAGATTCCCTTTGCTTTATGTGTGAAAAGAGAACATTAAACTGTTTTAAAGGTGTAAAGAGCATCTAATTTTCACTAGAGAAACGTGCACTGAATATTTGATTTCCTAGCAACCATTCGAGCTCACGATTCGTTCATTTTCATACCAAAAAGTTTCAGTAGGTATACGGAAAAAGGATTTTTTTTTTCATCTCATTGATACGTAGGTTTTTATTTAGTTTTTAATAGTTTAAATCAGCCGTTTTTTGCGACTTTTTACGATGCAATCATTTAATTAAAGCTTCTAGGATGATGTCTTCGTAAAAAAAATCACACAAATAGTCGGGGATATTAGAAAAAAATTCAACTTTATGTCCTTAAGAGAATGAAGCTTTATAAAACGAGAGAACCGTAAACACAGGGTTGCCCTCTTTAAACAAAACTCGCCATTCATTTTTTTTTTTCCGCCTCCGCTCCCTTTTCACGAGTAAATAAGCCTTATTTTTCTTCAGTGATACGATCGTTATTATTCCACTTCCATCATCCCCAGGAAAATTGAAATAATAAAATAAAACAGCTGCACTCGAAGGGTATTATTTGGATAAAACGATAATAGCAAAAATAAACTGATTTTATAAATTATTCTGTGGGACTTTATTATGCAAATTTCACCTGCTGATCACTAATGAAGGTAGTAAACTGAGCGCTATTTCAATTTTTTTTCCTTTTTAAACGGTTCTTAAGTCCTTAATTGAATGTTTAATAAAACTAGGATGAGATTGGATGATATCAAACATTCGTTAGTGCCTAATTTAATTGTGGGTAATCCCCTCGGGCTATTTCCTAGGTTTGTTCGTGGTCGACCTAAAGGCTGGTCAAGGGTTATTAATTTAAAGGAGTAAAATTGATGTAGATCAAACGCACCTGTTGGTTCTTTTTTATGACTGATCGTAATTTCCGGTTATAATAAATCGTGCGGACGAAGAAGAAAAATGTTAGTAAAGTTTTTCAGATGGCTGCCCACCAATATAAACGTACACCCCTTTCACACTCAACTTTTAATCCGGCTACTTCACTTTTCTTTACCCTCCCACCGTCTTCTCGTTTCTTCCCACATTCCCCTTAATCCCATTTTATTAAAGAAGGAATTTATTCCATTCCAGAAAACGGCTTTTCCCTTCCTTTAAAATATCCTACACAAAACATCCCTTAATCGTATTATTTAAAAATTGGAAATATTCAATTTCGAACTTAAAAACTATACAATGATTTTTATAAAAAATTAACCAATAATAGAGGAAGAAATGACTGTGATAACGGGTATATCAAGACACGTTTCGGCTTAAAAAGCCTCGTCAGGTGAGCTATTCCCTCTATCACAATCATTTCTATCTATTCACAGTGATTCAGTCATTTCTTCCTGTATTATTTGATAATTGTTTGATATTAAAATTAATTACCTTGCGGGATATTATACGCAATTAAAATGAAAATGTAATAATAATTTTTATATAAAATTAATTTTTTTCGTTCAGATTTTTGTCTTGTAAATAGGTAGCTACAGAATCTTTTAAACCAAAGTTTATATTTTTAATTCCTTTACGATTCCTAAGATAAGAATTATTTTATAGAACATTTAAATATCTGCGGAAAATGACGCCTTCGCATTCTCAGAGAAAAACAGGATTTGAAAAATGATGGAAAGGAGAAACGTGAAAAGCTGAATATGACATTTGAAATCAATTTATCTTAAAGAGATTCTGAGAATGACGAAGACTATAACCTAGTTTTTGCCATCATTGAAATCGATGAGATAAGAAGGAAAAAAAATGTCGTGGGGGCGAATTAGGTATGCAAGAGAGGACATCGGTTCAATTCTCCTTTTCAAGAAATCCACCTTCTTTCAGACTTTTTCTTCTTTCTCCACGAGTTTTACAACTACTTTTCTTAATCTTTCCATCACTACATCTGAAGAAAGTTGTTTATTTTTAAAAATCAATACTTTTTTTTTATCAAAGAAAAAACAACTATGACGTAAACTACAACGACGTCACTCTACATTGCTGGTTATCATGCATGATGTCATTGAGCTTTTTATAAACAATATTTTTCTTCCCTCACAGAAAAACTAAGAGTTTGAACAATTTCTTCTAAATCTGAAAAAGCGTTTTATAAAGGAAATAAGGAAAATGTAAACATAATTCAATATCCTTAAAAAGGCCCTAGCGAAATAGACTGAATTGAGGGGAAAGAAGTGAGTTTATTACGGTAGGAGTGTATGTACTCATCCCCAATGACGCATCCCTTTCAAAATAATCCAAAAGGAATCCATTATTACTTTTTTATTATTTTTCCCACCCTCTGATGGTCCCCAGGACGTGATAAACGGCACCAATTTTTATTTTAGTTCGTAAATAAATTTAAAGAGATGAAAAAGTGGACCCCACGTGAAAGAGAAGGAAAGGAGAGGAAAAAGGTTTTTTGTTAAGCGTCGAAAGGAGAAATTGATTGCATAAAGGGGAGCGCTTAGGGAAACAGGGCCAGGGCTGATCGTTATTGATTCTAAAACGGTCAAGGGTTAACGGACAGCTATTTCCAGAGTTCTTCCTAATGAGCGCTTTATTATTATCATTTTTTTTTCCATAAAAATGTTTTGTTTTTTTCCACCCAACTATGTCAAGGACACTGCTATTGATGAAAAACAAATACTGTACTTGAAATTCTCGTATTTCAAAAAAAAATTAATAAAAATTCTAAGTTTCGATTTCGGGAAATCGGCGATCTTACCCACCTTGACGGCGTCGTGCGATGGAGGTACTACATCATTTTAACTCTCTCAAACTTTCTTTCTATTGAAATGTTTCCTTTTATTTTTTTAGTATAAAATTTATTTGCTTTTATTTTTGAAAGATCGAAATGGCGCTTTTTAAAATATGTATATTCATGTTAACTTTGCGTGTCAAAAAGAAACGATTATGGTGGGTCTTAAAACGATATCAATCATTCAAGTTTTTTATATTTTTTTATATTTTTTAAGCTATTGTGAATCTAGTTTTTATCACAAATAAAGGTCATCAGGTCGCTTAATTATATACTTGGTGGTCCGGCTTAGCTTGAATAACATCATAAGAGGCAGGGAGCATACCTTTACCTCTTATGGAGTACATATAACGTTTTTTTTAAAAAGAAGAAGAAAAAATGAATGAAATAGTTTTTACTTTTGAGCGATTAGGTTTATTTCGTGACTGGTTTATAAAAGAGTTATAAAAGAGTGTTTCTGTGTCGACATAATGCCATAATGCATTTGACCATAAAATAGCAGAAATCGCGAGTTACCGTTCACCATAAAAAATCTGCAACACAAAATAAAGGAAATAGTCGAAAACGTTCACCATAATGCATTTGAACATAATACATCTCACCACAAAGAAGAGATTTAACTTTTTTTTTTTTGCAGAAAATATGTCGTTTCAACATAACGCAGTTGAACATAAAGGAAATTTTCATTTTAAAGAACTTGTCGTTTCGCCAAAAAACTGTTTCTGTCGTTTGGGCATAATACATCTCACCATAAACTAGGGACAGCCATAGAGCAAGTCAATTTTCGCAATTGCATTATGCCGAAATTATGGTGAGCTACAGATTGTTTATGTTCAATTGCTTTAGGGTGAAATGCGTTTTGTTGAACTGTGTTTACTCCCACGCAACTAAGAAGGTCCCGAAACTCCCTATCCCGGAAATTATAATTTTTACAGGAGTTTCCTTTTAAAAAAATCGTAACTCCTAGACACATTGAGATAAGACCTCCGTAAAGCTCAGTTTTGCAATATCCTGCCATTTTATTCCTTATTCTCTTTATTTTATTTCCTTTTTTTCTGGTTTTGAAAAAACATAAAACGTTCTCTGAACAAATGAAATCGAAAGAAAATAACGTTTGTACGTCATAAATAAAATGTAGGTCGAGTTGTTTATAACAGGTCGATCATGTCGAAAACACGATGCGACATTTGCTTTCAGTAATCGTTGTTTGGGGAAAGGGAAAGAAAGGGTCCCTTCAGGTGTAGAGCCAGAGCCACAGAAGTATGAGTTACGCTCGAGCCCTTCTTTGAGGGAACCAACACAACATTGGGGAATCGATCCGACAAACCCTCCTCCCTGCGTCCTTCTTTCACCCTATTCTCTTGCATTTCCCCCTCTCACCCCGTTTTCTCCACAACAGGCGTTCCCTTTAAAAACCACCACGCGCCTCCGGGTTATTTTAAAATTCGTCTTCCAGGTCCTCTAAGGGGAGATCTTTCGAATATGTTTTTTTAATAAACTTCCTGCGAAGGTTCTTCCTATAAAATATGCACCCTATAAAACTTGATTTTGGCACACTTTTTTTTTTAAATCTTTATCTAAAGCGACATGTCCCTTAATTTCGTAAATGGACGGTTAAATTTTAAATTTATCCGGCAGCTATTTCCAGCATGAAATCCACTCAAAAATTCATTAGACTCTTGGTTTATTTTTACAGAAAAAACAATCAAATTACAAAATATTCATGCGTATTTTCACCGAAAATGAACATTTCTGCTAAAAATGAATTTAAACCACAATTTTGACCTTGGATGTTTTTTTAAAGCTTTAAAATTGTTAACGACGGTGAGAAATTTTTTTTGATGGCGTTTCGGTTGAAAGGGTTTCCCATTTCCTCGTTATCAAACCCCGCCGGCCGAACGGGTTTCTTCCCTTATGTATAATAGCCCGGATCCGATGGAAACATCGTGCGGTTAATTTGAAAGGAAACCAAAAAGGGGTGTTTGGTAAGGGGTCGGATAGGACATTTTCATAAATAAATAAACGCCGGAGCCTATCTTCTGGTACTCGAGAACTCTTAATTGAATTTTTATTAATTCTCACTTCCTTCAGACAAATCGTAAATTTTACAAATTAAAATCTCCTTTTTCCTCCGTTTTCTATGGCTGCGTAATTACTACAAGTGCTTCACATTTTACGATAATCTCTTTCACTCCCTTTGCGTAAATTAACATTTTGCGGTTTATTTGATGCTAATTTGATCTACCAATTAAATTAAAATTTGGGAAAAATCGGATGAAAATTTTGGAAAAAAAGGCGGCCGATAAATCTGAACTTTAGAAAGAGCCTTTTTGCGAATTTCTAAAACAGCTCTTGTCATTTTTTAAGTTGTTACAAAAGGAAGAACCTGTAAAAATTTGGTGAAAATCGGGTGAAAACTGCGGCCGTGACGCCCGAATCAAAGCGACGGACGGCCGGCACCACAGACAACCTCATGATCGGCAAAGTTTTCCTCTACGGAATCTGGAAGACCCTTTTTCAGATACCGTACCTTATAACAGTAACTTCTTGAAGAAGTTAATATGATTTATTAACCGTAATAAATTAATTTTTAAATAATAGGCTTGAGGTAAATCTTACCACACTCCACCTTAAATTTTTACGCTGAAGTCGCCATAAAATGATGAAAAACGCCATAAAAACCGTTAAAAATTTTAGAAAAAAATCCATCCGGTTCAAATTTCATGTTTTTTGGTTCAAAGGCCGAGATAAATGGTTCATCAATCTGTTAAACAGGTGGTTTCTAGGCCAAATATAGCTGAAGAAAAAAAACATAAACCTCGGAAAATCTGAGGAAAACTCCTGAAATCCGATAAAAAGGGGTTTTCAAGGTAAGATGAGATAGGAAATGGCCAAAAACTGGTAAAAAGGAAGTTTCTGGGCCAAAAGAGCAAGGAAATTGCCTTAAGTATGGGGTGTTTTTCCGACGAAAAACTAAAGCAAAATCCTGAAATCCTGTGAAAAAAGGGTATTTTTCAGTCTAATGGCCGAGGAAATACGATTAACCAGGGTTTCGAATTCTTGAAAACGAGGATTATGAAAGAAAATTTTGTAAAGAGGGTTTCAACGAAGGAGTACTTCCGAAAAGCAAGTAAAAGGAGGCTTTTCGGTAGAAAGGGGTAGGGAAGGGCGGATTTGATATAAAATTTAATGCCGATTCCCAATTTGGTCCTAAAAGTCAAAAATGTTGATGAAAGTCGAAATAATGAAGGTATTTTGGGGGAAATCGTTGATTTTGATTGGTGAAAATTTATCATAGAGCATCCAGAAAACTCAGGTTTTACTCAATTTATGACATTGAACCAAATTTTTTAAGGGAAATTCAAGATGCCGGGGACAGCCACATTTCAAATCCCCTCCTTGACCGTCCACAAGACCTACAGGTATTGCGGGCTTAGCCTATAATAGTCCCTAAAAAATAATTCGTAACTTTATTTTCACCCAGATTTTACGACTTAATAATGTAAAAAAAAATCATTTAAATTTTATGGTGAGCTCGAAACGGCTCTCCGGGGTCTATTTGAGGATAAAATACGTACATTTTAATTGTCCATTCTCTAAATTTATTTCTTCTTTTTAAAATAATGTTTAAATATGACAAAATTAATCATTTATTTTATAAAAACGTATTTTTTTGCCTGAATATTTCAAGAAAGTAGGCTGATTATAGCTCATAGTTTAAGAAAAATGGGTAAAAATAAGATATAAAATATGGATTTTCATTTAAATTAAATATTAAGGACAAGAATTTTAATTTAAATTATTTATAGACTAGTAAAATGTCATCTTTGAGATATAAGAATCTGACCTTTAAATAAAAGATCGCCATGCAATAAAGTTGAAATAATAATCTTTGAAACTATAAGTTTTTTTTTATTAGTTCATTATTTTATATTTATGTATGATTTATAGTTTTTTGTTTGTTGTAATAAAGAATATGGGAGATAATAAAAGAAATGGCGATTAGGTACCTATGGTATTAAAAGTTGATAAATAGTAAAGATTGTAAAGTAGGTGTAACGTACCAGTTTGGCCCTTTCCGAGGGTTTTCTCGAGGCGATAGGGTCCGACATATTGATGCTGTTCAGTAGCCCCTCCGCAGTTTTCTTTCTGCATATTTCACCCCGAGTATTTATTTTATTTATAATAATGAGTTTATGAAAAAAAAGTTTCCCTTTACGGCCTGTCAGCTGAGGGGTGACATAGGGCCTAGGCACGCACCGACCACGGAGCACAGACTGGCCCGACGTAGGGGGCCGAAAAGTCAATAACGGGCTCCCTGCCGGCCATGTTCATCCGTCTTCGGGAGTGCGCAGGGGCGGCTGACTGTCCCGTTAACCGCCCTCGGAGGTTACAGTACCCTTCACAGGTGTTACCCACGTCGCTCCTACATTCAATGAATAATAAAACCATTTTTTTTTATACCTTTAGCCTCCATCATAACCCTCCCCCCCCCCAACCAACAATTTTGAAATTTTGAACTTACAAATACATCTTTTCGAAAATAATTTTTAAAATTTTTTTCATACAGTCAATTTAAAAAATAAAAGCGTTTCTGTTGAAACTTCTAAGAGGAATATTTCTTTTAAAAAATGTATATAAATAAAAGAAAATGAAAAAAACATCACCCATTTACGTAATTTATTTATTTCGAGCTAGAATAAAAGTCCTCTATTCAAATCGGAATTTAAAAAATAAAGTAGACTGAAAACATGAGAAAGGGCTTTAAAAGACAAATTATGCAACAACCTCGGCCCTTTTAAATTTAAAAAACACTCGCCTCCTTTTCTCCTCCTCGAAGGAAGTTTATTCAGAAATAGAATTAGTTTTTACTAATAACCAGTAATGGAGGAAGAATGACTGTGACAACGGGTATCTCACGACGGGTTTCGGCTTAAAAAGCCTCGTCAGGTGAGCTATTCCCTCTATCACAATCATTCTTCTTTTCATTGTGAACCCTATCTCCGAAGGAATTAGTAGACACTGAGAGAATTAGTAAAATCAAGCTCCTGGCGGAATACATACGCAATAAAAATTATAATATCAATAGAATTAGTTTCAAACAGGTCCTTGGTTTATGGTCGATTCATGGAAGCCATGGAAAAAATGCTTATTATTTTAACGGTGAGATTTTGAGTGGTTTGAATAGCATTAGAGTTTTCTCGGTTCTCCCGGAATTCGTTAAAAAGGGGGAAGAGGGTGCACAGATTTATAAGTTTCTTTGGAATGGAATGTGTCAGGAAGGTTCCCTATGTAGGAAATAGCAACATTCCTTCCTCTTTCTTATTGAGTGACCCAACCTATTTAAGATTGAAACCAATATTCCACATTTTCAATCACTATTTTACCTGATTTTCTCAAAGTTCGGAGTGAAAATGGACGTTTTGCTATCAAGAAAAGAGACTGCGGAGTTTTTTTTTAATTAAAAATAAACATAAAAACGGGCTCTAATGGATTAATGGAAAGCATTTTCACTTGACAGGTAAAATGTTCTCGCTTTAACACCTCCCAGAAGTCCTCTCACTAATGGCCGCTTTACAACTTATCAAAAGAAAAACATAATATAAGTCCATATTTTTATTTCCGGTTTTATTCGGAAGATTTCTTTTTATAAAGTGGGATATGAACAATCAACCACGTTGGGAAGAGAAGAAGGCCCACACCTAGGACGGTCATGTGTCCAAATTTTTCCTAAAAAATATAATTAAAATTTTTAAAAATATTTTAACATACCGCTGCTGTTATTCTATTGGCCGGAGGTCCGCTTACGATGTTTCTTCTCGGTTTTAAATCAAAACTTTTCCGAACCAACGACAAAGAATATTTCAAATTCATCTTTTTTTCTTGATCACGAAAATCAAGTTTTTCTATCACTTGATTAATAAAAAAAAATTTAAATAAACAGCTGTCTTCCTACTTAAAAATATATCGATTACACAAAAATTCTTCTTGACCAAAAACCGTAGAAAAACTACTTAAAATTGGGTAAAAAGGGTTTCAGAATTAAGAAACAATATGGAGAGCCTTTTTCAATATTTGTTTTTAGATTCCATATTTTTCCCCTTTTCGTAGAAATAATAAACCAAATTTTCTCCTTGTTCGGAGAGAGAAAAGTGACCCTTTAAGAGAATAAACAAACTTTTTTCCACCCTTGACAGGTGGATTTGGGGAAAAATTGACAGGGGTGCGCTAAGCCTCCAATGGGGGGACAAAGGAAGACGGTAATTTTACCTTTGAAATCTAATATCTCGAAAATCGAATTCGTTTCTAAAGGTTAGGTATATCAGAAAAAACAACGCCCACCCTCCAGACCCAAGATATTTAATTCGTCACGTATTTTTTTTTTTTTTTTTTTTTTAGAAATAATAGTTATGGTAAACGTTTTATCGGTTTTTGAGCTACTTGACTCCTCTAAAGTGAGAAACCTTGAAGGAGGACTTAGACCGCCGGGAGAAACCTCCTTGAAACTGTCGTTTTCAGACGTTTTGAGTTTCCATTCTAATGGAAAAGCACTTACAAGAGCCAAGAATTTGTAAATACGAAGTTAAAATGTGAGATTTCCCTTCTTCCTTTTTTTAAACACTATTTTCCTCCCTCTTTTTGGAATTTTTCGAAAAATAAGACCTTAAAATTTTTTTGGAGACAAGCCAGTCTCGCCGGTCATTATTTATCTTTTCTTCTAACACCCTTGGCGCACTTTCTTCCTTCCATTTTGAACGCAAACAAGCCCATTTTCGACATAAACTTTTCGCATTTGAAAAAATAATCTCGATGTTCAATAAAACGGAAAGTGCAACAGCTGGGAGAGTTAAGACTTCCAAAGATTGTGGGGGAGGGAGAGAAGTTTCACGTGCGATAAGAAAGGACCTGTGGCAAACTGAGATGTATCAATAAAATCAAGTTTTAATTAAAAAAGATTATGTAATCGAACATTTTCTTTTTTCATCAAATTCTTTTGTGAAGGAATTTAAACGGTAACTTGGAATAATCCCTCTTTGAGCTTAATGACGCAAACATCAAAGAAATCCTTTTCAAAGGAAGAAGAATCTATTGTTAAGGATAAGGGGGGGAAAAAGGTAAAATTTTAATTATAAATTTTAGTTCTGCTCGATAGTTAAAAGACCCATTTTAAATATTTTGGGACTTAAATTATGCGGAGTCACTCCCTTAGATATGGATTTATGATGTGATCAATCCTCCCCACTTGAGCTTTGCTAAAGTAATCAAAATATAGTGATGAAATTTTATAAATTTTTTGAAAGAAAACAACCCTTTTTTTAGGTAGAGTAGTTTTCTTTTCTTCTGAATCTTCTTTTTTAAGATTTTCTTCGTTTTGTAGAACTTCTTTTTTAAATTCCTTAAAGAAGTTATTGTGATACCCTACACGTCTGGTTTTTTTCTCTCTCTTTTACCCTTTTTCGTTGATTTTTTGCCGGGAATTTTCTTCTGCCGCCGAAAAAACTAACGAAAACGGTTTCTTGGTTTAACAAGCAAGAAAAATGGCCGAAAATTTGGTAAAATGGATGTTTTTAAACCAAAAGACTGTAGAAATCCACTCAAAAGCTTCCATCCACTCAATGCTCATTACCAGAAAACCCTGCCTATACAGTTTTATTTCTTATATGTAGTAATAAAGTTGTTTCTTCCGAAATTAAATCCTGGCTTCTGGCATCATAGATTATTGCCAGGACGTGAACCACTTATTTGCGCCCCTCTAGCTGTATAAGAGGTTACTGTCCAGCCCTAGGATTTCGATTAGCCTCCATTGGCTGGAGAAATATCTCGTTGGTCCAATGGGCTGGGGGATTTTCACATTCATTTTTTTTAGCTTTCCCGAAGGGTTGGAAAGCCTTCGAAATTAAAATTAACATTTCTTTCACCAAGTTTTAGGTCGTTTTTTGACGTACAAACACCGGTTTTATCGGGCGTTTAACATTTCTTTTACCACGTTTTGGGTCGTTTTTTGATGTACAAACACCGTTGCTCGGCCATTTCCTCCTATTCCAAGCCCCAAAATGAAGGTGATTGTGGAATTTTTCGTGCCTGTAAGCGAACCCATCAAAACGTTCTACTCTGCCTGGCCCGCCGTGAATTGTGCTCCTTTGATGATTTCAAAAGAAGGTCGTCGGGCACCTGCAGAAATTTTCAATTGTTTCCAACTTTTTTTAATGCAGCATCCGGCTAAAAAAGACCTTTGTTTTTTGGCCAGCGATGTACAGTTTTTTTCTCCCTCGACGGTCATTTCGCATTCAGGTCAAGTGCGTTTGTCAACTTGAAGTATGTTCTGAAGAAAGAAAGCAAAAAATTCATTGCGTCGCTTTTCACTAAAATTTTAAATTGAAACTTTTGATTTAATAATGAAGTCCTATAGTTAAAAAAATATATTTCGAAATATGAATTATAAGAAAAATTGGGTATGGAATGATTTATCTTTAATAGAATTATGTATAGTTTTTTTTGTATAAGCTAAAAATAATCATAAAATGTAAACTTTTAACAAGCTTTGATATTAAATTTTTAGTTAAATAAATTTTTTTAATTAATAATATTAAAATGAGAAATAGTCAAAGGGTTTTTTTTTTCTCCCCCTTTCTTTTCGTCTTTCTCTTCTCATTACTTAGACCGCGAAAGATGATGAGGGGGGAAGCGTGGAATTAATGACGGCTTTCCCGCAAGTTCGGGCTGTGTCTAGGCCAGAATTGAAGGGAGTATCGATTGTCCAAAGAACGGAGGTGAGTTCAGACGTGCCGCATGCGCTGCTCAAGGCTCCCACCCCCAAAACGGCAGAGAGCACACCCGTGTCACATGCAAAACTTACCGGATATACACGGAGACCTTCCTTGTCAAAACCAGAGAAATACCCCTTTAATCTTCGACTAGGACCTTCCCAACCTTGTTTGGCATTCTCCATGTCCATATTGCTTAAAATATTGGCATTCAGAACGGATCTTTGCCTCAGCACACACAAAAAATTATATAATATCATTTCTGAACTGTTTTTCGTGGGGTTTTTAGTATCTTTGATTTCATTCAGAAATTCCCCTGTAGGCATATCTGTCGAAAGAGTTGAGTTGGTACGTTTGAGAAACTTTTCATTATCAAAAAGTGATAAAATGTAAATTAACTAAGATAGGGAGAAGCCTTTAAGGGGATTGATTGGATGGCGTTTTGAGGAAACGAATGCGTAAGCACGTCCGGATTTTATCGGCTTGGATGTTGCAGGCAATTGTGAACGGGGGAAGGATGAGGACTTAAACTGGAGATAGAAATCGTTTCAGACTCTATGAATTCATTCCCTGGAGATCTTCTTCCTCTTCGCCGACTTCCCGAAGCAAATGGGCCTCAATTAAACCACCCCCAAACAACCCTTCGTAGAAGAATATAAGAAAAATCCCTAAGATTTCCTTATCTTTCATTGTTATCATGCCCTTTTCCTCTTTTGCTTATCTTATAGCTTTCAGCTTCCGCCTTCCGTTATTTTGGAAAAACTTTTAAATGCTAAAAACCATTTACGCAATTGTAAAAGAGGGCTTAAAAAAGGAAATCCAGAGAATTCTTACAAAAAAAAAGTTTTTTTCATCCCCCTTCTAGAAGGGGCAGCTATGGTATTTTGCGCATCTTGAGGAAGTTTCTCGCGCAAAAAACTGTAAAAAATTTCCGAAAATTTATATCTTCGGGTTAATTTTCGTATATTTTCATACCGCGTTGTATCTTGAGGAGATAAGGAGATTCAAAGGCGTTTACTGTAATGGATGTTGATGTATTTAAGGCTCAGGTGGTTGTAATGTAGATATGGAAGACTCCAGGGGGAAAGAAGGGAAAAAAAGGGGAACCTTATCGGCTATTCCATTACAAACAAGGAAAACTTGGATTTTCAATTCAACGAAAAGCACTTTCCACGAAAACTTGATACTTAATCCACGAGTTTTTACCAGCAGACTTAACGTCCGTTAAATCATTCATGGCAGACTAAATATAGAAGTCTTCTGACCTAAATTCTAAAAGATGAAAATCTATAAAGAGGATAAAACGCCTCTCAAAGGGTATTTCTGAACCGAAAAATGGACAAAGATATTCTTACGACTCTGTTCAATAAGATGAATAACTATAAAGCAGAGGAAACGCCGAAAAAGGGATTACCAAATCGGTTAGGGGAGGGGGGGGGACAAATACCGTGGACAAAATGTGGCTTAAGATATTTCCTCAAACTTCAGCAAGAGCAGAATTCAAATTACCCAGGTGACCAAATATGTTTATTAGAAGCTTGAAAAGTGGGGAAAATATTGCAGATTGGGGGAATAAATGCGACAGTAATGTACCAACATAAATTACTTGGGATGACAACAGTCGAAAAACTTTTTTTCAGTGCATGCTCGTAGATGTAACTTAAAGTCCGATCGAACGAAGTGTATACGCCATGAAAGGCTCCACAAATGTAAAAAAGCCCCCAAATTGTTCCGGCGACAAAAACAATGCCTTCGAATTCATTGAACGCTTCGCATTCTGCTCTGCCTATTCGTATACATCGTAAGGTATTTTCATGAACTTTTAGAAATAAAACGATGGTTTTGTCGGAAATATTATGGAAATACTCAATGCATTGTTTATAAGGGACTAAAGAGCATTTCGTCGCGTTAGTTCTAACAGCGGATAAGTCATTTTTCCAAGGTTTTCAGGAGAGCTAGGGATTAATTTCTCATTGGAATCAATGCATTACCTGTTGGCTAAATCGTGAACTACGCATTTTCTGTTGGTAATAGTGTTAAACTACCAACGGTTCGATTCTCCACAAAATTTACCATCTGAAACGTCGCCAAGAGGAGCTTTGAAAACGGGAGCACCCTCTACATCTCTCCTCTTTCTCTACAGTGTACACCAGAGAGCGGGGAAGTTGATATCACTGATTACGATTCAATATGAATATGTTCATGAACATATCAATGACTCATAACTAATGGGACAGGCCACGTAGATTAAAACAGGTAATGAAACAGGTATACTTCTATACCTGCTCCTTTGGTCCAAAGTGGTTGCCCATTTATGTTCAAAAGTACCACACCAAATAATCAGGTACCTCCATCGGATTGCTCCAAAGTGAATGCAGCCTTATATATATTCACCTGATGTGGCTTATTAAGCCGAAACCGGTCGTGAAATATTTCTTTTCATTATTTCTCACATCCTCAGATGTATTTTTATACAATTAATAAATGTGTCAAAAACCTACATTAGCCCATTTAATTAAATTAAAAAGGCAAATCTCTTCTTTTAACTTCCTCAAAGAAGCTATTGTGACATTTTTTCAGTTAGCTAAGTCGTTTTTTCACGACTTATATTGATAGGGAAATTTTTTGTCTTCGATTTGTTCTGAGTGTGAAATCAACACTGTTGGCCACACATTTTTATTTTACTGTCGGCCATTTTATTTTCCAACGACTAGACTCATCGGGAGCCGCTTTTTCCTCATCCGTTCTATTCGCAATTTTGTTTTAGTTTTATTTTATTTTCGAAAAGTGCTTGTTATTTTCTTTTATTTAGTGTGTTTTATTTTATTTTTTTGTCCTTTTTGACCCCCGGGTTCGGGATTAAAATGACTATTTCCTCCTGAGGTCCGCTAACATCGTGAGCGACCTCACCCCAGCCTGAAAATGTCGGACAGTTTCTTCGGGTTCGACACCACTCTTGAGGTGAAAAGAAAATTAATAATTTTTTTTTGCTTAACTTAAATTTTTTTCTTAGAGTGGAGATGCTTTAGACGGCCCAAATTCTGACGAGGACGAAGAGGGATTCGATGCCCTCAACCACGAGACGTTCGGTGATGACCCCATAAGTAAGCTCCCGAAATCATAACCATTTTTTTTATTTTAGCATTCATAAGTACTCTAGGTCATATATGTTTTATTATTGTACTTAGACATAAATTCCAAATTATGATTTTATAATTTAAATTCCTTCTTTTTCTTTTAGCTGACGATTGGGAACAAAATCATGAAAAACTTGCCGAAATCACTGAGCTTTCCCGAAATTCCACAATTAATAAAGAGGTAATTATAACTGTCTGAAGTGAGATTTCTTCAGCCCTGGATTATTTGCCACACCTGTATTACCTACTGGATTTCCGGGCTTCTGCCTGCTCAACATCCTCCATGGACGTTTTCTCGTGCCTACGTCCTTGAAATGTCCTGTTTGTACTAAATTTCCGAGCGCTTTTCACGTTTTTCTGCCTGGTTAACATCCTCCATGATCGTTTTCTTGTGCTAACGTCCAAGAAACCTCCTTTTTTACTATATTTCCGAGCGTTCTCCTTGCTTTTCTGCCTGCATAACATCCTCCATGAACGTTTCCTCGTTTTTCTGCCTGCTTAACATCTTCCATGATCGTTTTCTTCTGCCTACGTCCAAGAAACCTCTTTTTTTACTAAACTTCCGAGCGTTTTCCTCGTTTTTCTGCATGCTTAACATCCTCCATGATCGTTTTCTTTTGCCTACGTCCAAGAAACCTCCTTTTTTAACTAAAATTCCGGTCTTTTGTTTGTAAAACACGCTTTATTGTCGTTTTCTATTATATGTAGGCCAATAAACACCTTTTTTACTGAATTTTAAAATGAATTAGTCAGTTTTTTGTTTAATAAACCACCTAAAATTGGTTAATTGTAGTTTATGAATACCACTGTGATTATTATTACTTCCTGCAAAAATTCAACTTTTTTTAAATTTCAGAATGGAGACCTCAGCGCCAAAATCGCTGCATTCATTTTGGACGATGATTCAGTAAATTTAATTATGCAATTAATTGAGTTTTGTTAACATTTTGTAATTTTAGATGTCAGATGATCCTGTTGAGCCAATCAAGCCCTCACGACCACCTCCAGGATTCGGTGTTCCTTCAAATAACGTAATAATAACCTTTTTCCTCTCCATACTTTATTTACTTTTATTTTTTAGTCCATGTGTACTGTTGAAGAAATTGAGCGAAATCTTATTAAGCAAAATAGCATGAGACTGGAAGATCTAGAAAGGCGCCTTATTCTTGTAAGATATTCTTTTGAAATTTAGACAATATTGACAATTTTATTTTATTTAGCAACAAAACCAAGACTTACTCAACTTAAGGCCGAATCAACAAAATATTCAAGGCTTTTTGAAATCGCCCCAGGGTCACAATTTGTTGAACAGCCAATTGTCGAAAGCGTCACCTCTTTTCCCACTGAGGGTGGCCCCTCCTCAAGTTCCAAATATTCCTTTCATGCTACGTAAGTTAATTTTTAAATAATTTTGAATGTTTTTAAATGGTAATTACAGCTCTGAATGTCGGACCTTGGAATAGGATCGGATCTTCGCTTGTGAGGAACCCTGTGGACATCAATCGCATCATTCCGCCCAATATTCAGCAGCAGATTCAAAAACAACAGCAGATGCAAAAGGACATGAATGAAGACGAATATGCTGGTTGATGACCTCCGTGAAAGAAATTGGCTCGCATCGCTTCAAACCATGCAGATCAGCTCCAATCATCCCTTCCAAGACGATTATTACTATTTGGTGAGTATTCATTCCTATAAATTAAATTTAAATATAATATAAAATATAAGGCAAATAAATGCTGAGAACAGAGTTGGGCGTATTTGTATTTACAAATACGAATTCACACATTATATTACTGAGGAAATACAAATATTCAATTCTGTAAGTACAAATGTATTAGTATTTACGAATAGGAATACGCCCAACACTGGCTAAGAACCATCAGTGAAGTGGAGCGGCAGGTGCTTTACAGGTTGACTAATCCATTTAATTGTATTTACAAATACGAATATATTCACACAGTAAATTACTGAGGAAATACGAATATTCAATCCTGTTAATACAAATATTAGTATTTACGAATACAAATACGCCCAAGTCTGGCAAAGAAGCATCAGTGAAGTGGAGCGGCAGGTGCTTTACAGGTCGACTAATCCATTTAGTTGTAGTTACTAATATAATATATTCACACAGTAAATTACTGAGGAAATAAAGTATTCAATCCTGTTAATATGAATATATTTGTATTCATTCCATAAATACGTATTAGTATTTACAAATATTAATACTCCCTACTCTGGCTAAGAAGTATCAGTGAACTGGAAGTATCAGTGAACTGGAGTGTACTTTACAGGTCGACTAATCCATTTAATTTTATTTACAAATATGAAATATTCACACAGTATATTGCTGAGGAATTACGAATATTCAATCCTGTTAATACGAATATATTAGTATTTACGAATACGAATATGCCCAACTTGGCAAAGAAGCATCAGTGAAGTGGAGCAGCAGGTCCTTTACAGCCTACAGGTCGACTAATCCATTTGATTGTATTAACAAATACAAATATATTACTCTGTAAATTACTGTACGAATATTCAATCCTGTTAATATGAATATATTTGTATTCATTCCATAAATACGATATTAGTATTTACAAATACGAATACTCCCAACTCTGGCTAAGAAGTATCAGTGAACTGGAGTAGGAGGTGCTTTACAGGTCGACTAATCCATTTAATTTTATTTACAAATACGAATATATTCACGCAGTATATTGCTGAGGAATTTCGAATATTCAATCCTGTAAATATACGAATATATTCGTATTCAGTCCGTTAATACAATTATATTAGTATTCGTTCCATGAATACGAATACATTAGTATTTACGAATATGCCCAACTCTGGCTAAGAAGTATCAGTGAACTGGGTAGGGAGGTGCTTTACAGATCGACTAATCATTCTTTACCTAAGTTAATTTATCTTAAAAAATATCATGGAACAGTTTTGGACTCATTTCCAAACGCTTCTTCATTTTATTTATCTTCAAACTTAAAACGGGCGGTTTGAGAATTCGAGGTCCTTTTTAGCGGTCCTTCCTTATTTCCTTTTCGTGGGTTTCATTCCCACACTAGAGCTTTCTAGCTCCATTCCCTGATTTTTTGAGATTTCTAGCTTTTTTTCTGAATTTTTTGTTTGTTTTTATTAGATGTACACGACTTCACATTCAGGGAACCATAACCGAAAATTGGGTTCTTTAGGAAAAAATCAAAGGGACACTCCAACGCTGACTAAGCCAATTTATACGCCGTTACAATTTGAAAATTCATTAGGAAAATTGCAAGTAAGTAATACGGTTGTTAAAAATTTCGAGAATCTAACTGTGAAATTGTGGTTTTTTGCTTGCCTCGGAAGGTCGGAAGCGTGATGGCACCGCGGAAGATCATCGACATGGAAATCGTGGAAAACATCGACTGCTCTTCGGTCGGCTCGGCATCGAAGAAAGTCAAGCAGATTCTCCTCGAAATTGAACATGTAAAATATCTTATTTAAGGTGAAGATAATAATGTCTAATGGAAGTAAACATTTAATTTTTGTTTGCTTTTTTCCAGATGTTCTCGACCATCCTGCTTGCAGAAGAAGCCATCTCGCCGCTCGCGAACCACGATAGGGAAGACAGGGAACCTATCAACCCCGTCGAGCTTTTCCAGAGGACGGTCAACTCTTTGCTCAAAGATGACAAACTCAGTGCAGTCCTGAACATCCGGAAGGGCAAAGTAAGTACTTTAATATGTTGAAGCATCATTTTATCATTTTTTCAGACTCTGGTTTTGAGAATTCTACCTCATATGGAAGTTTCATCGCCTCTGGTCCGTAAGCTTATCATGATTCTCCCAGTGGCCGCAAAAAGAGATACAGAACAAAATCTTTGAGTGCTCTCCCTCCAATCAGACATTATTTGTCATCCTGCACTCTTGATACCTTATTGGAGCTCAGCTTAAGCCTGAGAAGAGACTTCGTTTTTCTTCTTCAGAACAAGGTAAAAAAATAAAAATTTCCTTTAAAGAAGTTTAACAATTTTTTTCCAGTTGGGAATATCTGTTCTGGCAAACATGATAGAACGTGCGGAAATTCTTATATCTCAAGATCCATCAGCGTATGAAGTCGAAGACTGGCTTGTTTTTGTTGGCATCGTTGTAGAATACGCGAAAACCGCTCCTAACGACTTAGAGCGTCCTGTTGTCGCCATTCCTGGTCCAACGCTCGCCAAACATCTTGCTCGACTCCCAAAATCGGCATCGGAAAACTTTTTCGCTTTCCAGAAAGCTCTCTCTAACCTCAGCAACGTCGAAAAAGGCTAAAATCATTTCAAAACCCCATAGGTAGACTAATCAACAAAAATTTAGCTGCCTACACTAGAAGTCTACATTTTCTTTTATATTCCAAAAAATATACTCGTGATAATTTTTTTAAATTGCCACCTCATTAACCAGTGCTTTATTTTACTAGCATTCTTTTAAAAAAATAGTTTCTTTGTTTAATTATAGTCGCTTATTTTTTGGAATTGTTATTTTTTTTCTCAAAATTCCAAATTTTCTTTTCAAGCTCGGAAAAATTCGACGCCTCATTTTATTTTGTTTTATGAGTGTGTCGAGTGATTTTTGTAAAATCCCGTACTTGAAAAGCCTTTAAAACATTTTTTTTCTGTATATATGACTTGTATAAAAATTTAAACTAGACTCGTTTAAAATGTCAATTTTTATTTATTGGATGTTTTGAATTTATGGGTTAATTTGTTTATTTATGCAAGCGGAAACAGGAAAAAATTGTATATATGAATAAAAATAACCTTTGAAATGCACTGCTTGTTTTTTCATGAATCCCTAGCTTCTTATTGGTCAATCCAGAGGAAGAAATATAAATCATTTATAAATGAGATCTTTATATAATAATTATAATACATTGCTTAAAAGGATTTTAAATTACAAAGCAATTTAATACAGCAATTTAACATTACATTCGTAAATTCAAAAAAACACAAAAGGAAAAAAAACACAAACAATCGAGAGAAAAAAAATTAAAGCTCTTGAAAACGCATACAGCAAAATTTTTAAAATAAAAAATACAAATTACATTTAACAAAAAAATTTCTAATTTAATATTTTATAATAAAAAATTACTACAGCAGCACCTTAATTGGTGAATTTTATGGTACTTTCAGGAACGCTACTAGTATCACAAAAAGGCTAACGTTAATATTGGGGGGGAAAAAGAAAAGTTAGAGGAAATAGCTTCAGGGGAGCAAAATAAAACAGTGCGAAGAAAAACAAAATGGCAGTTTGCAATTTCAGTCAACAAAAAAAATTGCCAAAAATTATTGCATGAAGGTAACATCACAATTTTCATACATGTTAACAATAAAACTAATAGATTTTACCCTTTTTTTAAATTTTTTTTTTTTTTACAGTACATGTACAAGTTTTGTCCACAAAAATTATAAATAATGTAATAAATTAAAAACATTTTTTTTAAAATATACTGTGGGGTAAACATTTTTAAAAACTTGAAAATGTACTGCATAGAAAAGCCCAATGAGTGAATATCAACAATTTAGGAAAAGTTGAAAAAAATTTTAATTTTAGAAAACAGAAAAACATCTTGATGTAAAGATGGGGAATACATTTTAAAAATCAAGTTAGGAACGGGATAAAAAAATTTGTGCTTCTAAATCATTTTTTGGGACAAAGGAGCCAGGAGCCTGAGGAAATTGAGTGTTTCGAAAAACTGAAATAAGTGGTTGAAAAGTAGTATAAAATCATGGGCCAATTTCAAATGGAAGGGGGGAAAAATTAAATTTTTAAGCAGAAGACCTTAGAAAATCTCTGCCGAATCAAAACAGAAAAATGCCACTTGAAAAAATAAAAAACCGCAAAAAAAAAGTTTATTGGCCAAATATGAGCAGAAAAATGGCGCTTCTTCGCCAAAAGATAGAGAAAAACGCCTAAAAATGGTGTTTCTTGTCCTTAAGTCTATAGAAGATGCCTAGAATTGTTTTTTTTTCCAGGAAAGGAAAACGTTAAAAATGGGTTTAACTGCCAAAAGACAGTGGAAAACGTTTGAAAATCAGGGGAACCATAGAAAACCCCCAAAAAGGGTGTTTATCAGCCAAATAAGTGAGAGCATCCCATTGGGCAGAACACCTACTATTCCCACAAGTCGTTCTTTGCCCACACAGGAAACCCCCCAAAAAGGGTGTTTATCAGCCAATAATGAGAGCATCCCATTGGGCAGAACACCTACTATTCCCATAAGTCGTTCTTTGCCCACAACAGGAAACCCCCAAAAAGGGTGTTTCTCAGCCAAATAAGTGGAGCATCCCATTGGGCAGAACACCTACTATTCCATAAGTCGTTCTTTGCCCACAACAGGAAACCCCCCAAAAAGGGTGTTTATCAGCCAAATAAGTGAGAGCATCCCATTGGGCAGAACACCTACTATTCTCACAAGTCGTTCTTTGCCCACAACAGGAAACCCCCCAAAAAGGGTGTTTATCAGCCAAATAAGTGAGAGAATCCCATTGGGTAGAACACCTACTATTCCCACAAGTTGTTCTTTGCCCACAACAGGAAACTCGCCAAAAAGGGTGTTTATCAGACAACTAAGTGAGAGCGTCCCATTGGGCAGAACACCTACTATTCCCACAAGTCGTTCTCTGCCCACAACAGGAAACTTTGTCAAACAATTAATTACTATGTAAATTTTCCTCATGCAATTCCTATCTTACATCAATTTATTTATAAGTAAAATTTGAACCATTTCTTAATATTAGTTCTGTTGGCATTTTTTAAGAGATTTCAAGCCACTGGTTTTTATTTCACCTGGCCTAAACTGTTTCAACAGAAAATGATAGCCAAAACTAAAAAAAAAATCAAAATGAATTTTTTCACTCCTCATTTGGGCTATAAAATATAAGTAGTAATTTTAATATTTGCTTTTAGCTTTGAGCAACGTAACTCAATTTATATATCGCTAAGCGAATACAATTTTTTTTTTTTGCCCGGAACAATTTTTTAAAAGGCTTATTTTATTAAAAAGGGCAATATATAAAATTAAAAAATTTAAAATAAATAAATTTAAAAAATAAAAAAATTGATAAACTATGCAGTCTTATAACTAAAAAGAAAATTGGGAGATTGCGAAATGTCAAGAAATATTTAAAATTTCTATTAATATACCTGTAGATAGGGGAGAAGAATGAAGAGATTCTCTGGCGACAATTATTGACGAATGCTAAGTAGCGGAGGGCGCTACGGTAAACCAACGTCAGGATGGTTTAACGTTAGGGCGGAAAGGTCGAATACTAATCAGTGGTGTTTATTCTGCCGCGGCGGTTTAAGGCCCGGAGTTCCCCTTTTGGTGTCTTCCTCATCGTCACGTTTGATTTCAGTAAAACGTTCACCTTTGAGGCTCACATTTTGTTATCTCTATATCGCACCATCTTTTTTGGCTCCTAAAAAAAGAAAAGGACAATCATAATTATTTAAAAATTAAAAACTTACAGATTTAGGAGCAACTGGGCGATGTTCACGGGAATCATCATCTTTGTCGACAAAACTATACCGAGCGATGATTCTCGATTTTAATTCTTGATCATCAACAACCGATTTTGGTCCAGCATGCTGAAGGATGGTATTATGATTGAGAGATTGGCCTGCTTCTTGGCGATGGAGGACAAGCTGTGCTGCAGAAGCAATATCCCCACCAGCAACACTCAAACAATGCCTTATTTCAATTTCAGATACTCCAGGAAACATTTCATGCAAAATTTGAATATTTCATAATCAGGAATGTCCTGAAAAATAATTAGTTTAAAATTATAAAATAATAAAGGAGAAACCTCATGAGCGTAGTATTCATTACTGCTGTCAGAACTGCAGCTTCCATCGCTTGCTTCTGAAGTTGATGTCTTCTGTTAGACTTCGATTTCCCAACACTAGAACATTCTGAAGAAGAATTCCTCGATCTTGAGATTGCGACAGGAATCAATAACTCGGCAAGATCCCTTTCAATATAAGAATCACCTAAAAATAATGTTTATAAATTTTTGCCACTTAACAATGTGGGGAGAAATTGGGGCTGTGACTCAAGGAATGAGCGCCAGGGCCCATTCTGTGTGATCAGAAAAGCAAACTCTTTCTTCAAATTTTTAAGTCAAAAATTAATAAATTACTTAATTTTGAGGAAGTTCCCCAGCAATTTAATTACTCCTGGAAGCCCAAGATTTTAACTCCTAAAATACAAACCATTGTCACGTATTTTCCTTAAGTTAGCTTCTAACTCAAACATCCACTCGCAGACCATGGGAAGGCTTATTTGAGAAAATTCCGGAAAATAAGCTGCCATCATTTCGCAGAAACCTTCAGCGTCGAAAGCTTCTTCGATGTCGCCGCTTTCTTCGCCCAACTCTTCTAAAATACTCACGACGTAACTCAAAACGATTTCGTCAATCGAACTAAAAGAAAAAAATTAAAAACAAAGAAAATAGACTTTTTATTCAAACCTTATTTGAGCACTTGGTATGTGCTTGATGAGAAACTTAAAAAGAGATTCTTTAACGATATCTTCCTTCTCTTCAGCGGCCGTTTTGCTCATTTCGTCACTTAAAAATTATTTATAATACAATAAAATTCACTCGGGAACACAAAAGTGATGAAAAAGATAGAAAAAAGTCCGTAAACTGGGAAAATCAATAAGACCGACTATGCGGCGTCTCACTTAAAAACTAAAACTGGCGACCGAAATCACTTTTCCTTTTTTCACGTTCTTTTTTAATATTAAACGTAAGTTTTATTGACTTAAAATTAAGATTTGAACGTTAAAAATGGAAGGATAAATGAGAATAAAATGTAATGTTCGAAGCTTGCAATGGCTGAAGAAGATGCGAAGTTGGGGTTGGTAAAATAATCAGAGAGTTTACCAAACACAGCTGATGTAGTCACATGTTCTGATTGGATTTCGGACACCCTAGCGGTACCGCTCCTGGCGGTTAAATATATGAAACTCAAACAGGGTAGAAAAGGCGGCAACTTTAAAAAATTTCATTGGGCATCTTATTTATTCACCTCTTTATTCATTGGCCGGTCTCGAAGCCCTCTCTTTTTCCTAGAATTTTGACGTTTTCTTTTGTCTTCGGCAATGCAAACTATGCAGCACAGTTGAATTATTTGACCGGCTATTACACAAAATATCACCAAGTATTTATTTCGTCTGTTTATCAACAGTCTTATAAACTGAGTTAACCGTCGGATTAATGTTGGAAAAACCGGCCCCTATAGTGAGGAATTTTCACGGCCGAATCCGGGTTCGATCCCCGGGTTGTGTGGAGGGATTTTTGTTGGAAGTGAAAAATAAAATTTAAATTTCTTCTACTAATCCATGGATCTATTGGTTGGCTAGCGGAGTTGGTCTGTACAGGGTGCAACGGCAATATGGCGAGAGCCTCCGCCTGGGCCCGACTCAAAAGTGCTGTCATTGAGACAGCATAGAATCTATGCTAACATAAGAAAAAAAAGGGGGAAACAAATGGATGACTTTTTTTGAGATTCAATATCCTAAGTCGATTTGTAGTCGAAGGCAGGCGTTTCCTAAGTTTTTGGCCAAGAAATTGACTACAATTTTGGTGCAACGGCAATACGGAGAGAGAATCCGCCTGGGCTCGACTCAAAAGCTCTGTCATTGAGACAGCCTAGAATCTATGCTGACATAGAAAAAAATTTTTTTTAGGAAAACGATTTTTTGAATGCAGGCGTTTTCCTAAGAATTGACTACAATTTTGACGTTTCTCTTGATTTTTTTCGCGAAGAAAACCCCTATGGAGCTTCCCTTGCTTCTTGGGCCCAGAAACCCTATTTTACGGGATTTTTGATTGATTTTTCTCGGTTTTTGGTCAAGAAGGGTGGTGGCTTTAGCCATATTGCTAGCGCCCGAAAGTTTTGACATCTTGTGTCACACTTTAAAAAAATAATATTCATGACTTTGAAAGAAAAAAAAATTATACGTGGAAGTGATAAATGATAATAATTTCCGTTTTAAACGATTCCCAGGGGGTCGAAGATGCTCGGGTCGGGAGAGTTGGCCTGTTTTATCGTCGAGCGGCCGAGAGGGAGGCGGACGTGAGAGGACGTTCTGGGGCTGCGGGGGCGGGGAGGGCTGCTGGTGGAAAAGCGATAGTGATCGAAACATCCCCCATTTCTTCCCTTTAGCTTACCTTCCTCTCCGGATCAAATGAATTAACCGAGTCGGCGCAATCTCATTACTTTCCCTTCCTCCCCTGACAACGATTTTTCTTTTTCTGTCCCCGGCCTCGGCCCAGGACTCCCTCCTCCCTTCCAGCAATACGGGATGCGACATTATTGATAATTGGACGACCGAATAAACACAAATAACGAGCAAAATCATCTCTTAACCACAATTTTCTATATTAAAATAGAAAACATTTTCACAAAATTAATTTACCAAAAAGTTATGAAAACTTTTTATTCAACTTTCGTGTGAGGGAAACTAACATTTATTTGGCTTCTTCTGTATTTCCTACAGCATAAATCCTTCACTTTTCAAGAAGAACAGTTAGTTTTACATTGAAAATTTGTTTTTTTTGTATGTGGGAAAATACCTCGAAGAAATTACTTGAGATTCGAACTTGGGTCCTCCGGGTTGAGATGTGCGGTCATCTCATCTTCCAAGCCCCTTTAAGGTTAATAGCCTGAAATTTTATAACTGTCCATAGCCGAAATACTACAGATTACCAAGCAAACTACAGCTATGTCTATTAAGTCATTACAAACGTGCTACAGCCGAGAGTCCTCTCGGCCTGGTAAAATTAATGAAGACCCGATGGATTTTGAGTCAAAATTATCGAGGTAAGGACAAAAAATTACAATCGAGATTTCGGGTCTAATATTCAGCCTCTTCTTTAAAGTCCTTCAGGTGAATGTAGAAAACGATAAATCATCTTTTATGTACTTCTATCGAGCTAAAAATAAAAATAACAAGAGTTCTTTCAGTTCAAGGGCCCTCAAGAAACTACTGCAACGGCGAAGATGCGTCTGCTACCGGATTTTTTTCTAATCAGAGATAGGATTTGGAAAGCTATGGTTTTTAATAAAAATGAACAAGAAAACTTGTATCTGAAATCTGAAAGAAAGATTTAAATTTTATAATATGATGAAACATTAAATATTGTAATGGTTTGATTTAGGAGTATCGAGCTGTCATAGCCTGTTGCGGATAGTCGGGAGGAATATAGTATTGAATATTCGGGAGAAGCTGTTATTTAGCTATGGCGCAAAATCGGGAAAGGCTCGTGGGGTTCCTGATTATATAAGGTAGTCAATCGACTGACCGTTTCGAGAAATCAATGATGAATGAGATGGAAAATTAGATTTTCCAAGAAGTAGAATTTTTCCTTGAAAAATAGATTGGACGTAAAAGATTGAGAAAAGTGGGAAGAATGGTTTGAAATATGAACTTCTAAGTTATGAAAAAGGGGAGATTTCTTTTCTTTTTCTTATAATTATATTAAAGTCGGACATGAGAAAGGACGAGGGGGTGATCGGGTGGAGGGTGAAAGATTATCCCGGGCATGCTCGGGAGGCGGCAGTCGACGAATGTTTGGTAAGTGGGGGATAGCGTTGGGGGCGGAGGGTGTTCAGTTGAGCTCAGACTCGATTGTTTACAGTGCGTCATCGACTCGTTTTGCTTTTCTTTATATTTTGATGGCCGATTCCGACGAGGAATTCGGACCTTCGCCGGTAAAAGTGCAACGTCTTAACGAGCCTTTGGATTCTCCGAAAGACGTCATACCGCAGGACCTTCTTAAGATATACGAAGACATCGACACGGTGAGTGAGAGCGAACTGATAGTTATAAGCGAATCGGAAAGCGAAAGCGAAAGCGATTCGGAGTCTTCCGGCGATGGGAACGTCCACGAAACGCCCGTCGAAGAAGTCGAATGGTCCGAAACGCAAGACGAGACTGAAAGAATCAAATACAGCAAATGCCCGGCCTCATCACTCCACCGCAAACACGCGAACCAATCGACTATCTCCGTTTATTAATCGACGACGAACTTTTCGATATGATATGCCAGCATACGAACGCCTACGCGGGAAAAGCGTCTACTCAGGAAAAAACACACGAATGGGTTGAATTAAAAGCCGGCGAGTTGCAAATTTTCTTCGGCCTCCTGTTGCACATGGGACACCTCCAAATACCACACATACCCGACTACTGGAACAAAGATCCCCTCTTCAACATGACATGTTTCTCATCTCATATGAGTCTCCATCGCTTTTTAATGATCCTCAAATATCTTTACTTCTCCGAAAACGAATTTAGCGGTGAATCTTTCAAGTTGAAAAGTCTGATTGACCATTTTAACAAAGCGATGACCAAAAATTACATCGGCGCTAGAGATTTGACGGTCGACGTACCTGTGACGCCGCACAAAGGGCGCATCGTAATGAGCCACGATCCAAAAAACAAGGGAGGAAAACATGGAATTAAATTATATTCTTTATACGACGTCCACGGCGTCATATAAAATGCGGCCTCTACGCCGACGAAAAAGGAAAAACACCGGTCGACGAAATAGTCATGGATCTCGTCTCAGACCATCTATTTCTCGGCCATTCTCTTTATTTGGTCGAATACTACACTAGTCTTAAATTAGCATCGATGCTCAAAGAAGGGAAAACTTACTGCACTGGTTTATTAAGATCCGACCGTCTTCCCAAAGGATATGACGTTCCTGCTTTAAACCAGGGTCAACTCGTGACTAAATACTCGAAAGGAGTCGCCGTCTGCAAATGGAAAGACCGCCGGCATACTCTCTATATAACTTCGGTCGACAACAACCAAATGATCAACGTCAAAAGCCAAGGGAAGCTAAAAACAAGGCCTAAAGCCCTCGTCGAACACGAATATATGATCAACTCGAAAAGGACCGACGACGTCTTCGAATACTATCCGTGTGAAAAGCTCCGTTTAAGATGCTACAAAAAATTCGCTGTCCATTTAGTCCAGATGATGGTTCTAAACGCCTATCGCATTTTTTCCCTCCACTCCGACGAAAGCTACAGCCTCCTTGATTTCCGGCTTTCTATCGTCCGCGAATTTCTTTCGATCAAAAAAGTCTTTCTGACACGTTTCCTCGGTTCCGCACATCACCTTCCCACACGCCATTCAGTCAACGATAGGGGAAAAGCATTGAGAAAAAGATGCAAGCTCTGCTACAGCCAGGGGAGGAGGAAAGACACGACTTATTACTGCTCACAATGTCCAGACACTCCGGCATTATGCCTTCACCCATGCTTCCCAAGGTACCACCATTCTGACCTTCTTACCATCGTCTGTAGGTAAACTAGATTATTTAATCCATTGTTTAGCCCATAAAGGACTAATTTTTATTTATTAAATGTTAGAATATGAAGAATTCTCTAAGTCGGAATCGGGATCAAATTACACACTCAAAGCCCTTATTTAAAAACCTTAATCTAAACAGAACCAGCCACTTCCTGCAATAAACAATGAGCTAAAAATCTGATAATAATGGTCAAAAAAATGGAGGATGATAAAAGCACGCAATAATATATTAAACAGATTTTATTTAGTTTTATAATGTTGGTTTTGAATTAAACCTCACAACCCCAAGTAATCGAATCCTCCATTTTCATTGGCTCCTTTTGCCACAACTCCGACCTTGGACAAATACAGGGTTTAAAAAAAATCTTCCAGATTCAAAAGCCTGGACTACTCCACTGACTGCCTACTTCCCAAAATGTTGCCAACAGACAAAAAAAATATAGTTTTCGAAAAATTACGAAATTTAAAATTTTTAGAAACCCCTTCTTAATGTTTTGAAAAATTAGTTTTTGAAAAAATCTTGATGTTTTTTTTCAAAATTATTTAGATGTTTAATGACAGACAATGTATGTGTGATCTCATAGTTGGATTTATGTATATTTTGAAATATATGTATTTTGTTATATTTTGTTGTAAATAAATGTTTTTAAATTACTTTTCTTGACTACCATATTTGATGTCTATATGATGATGAGTAGATTAAAACTGTAGCCAAAGTTATAAAAATTTACTGTCAGAGCATTAAAAGATTAAAAAAGGTCGAAAGGAAGGTATACATGATTATATAAGTCGGCCGTGGAGTCGCCCCTCCTATTGCTTTGAAAGAAAAGAGTTACTCCAGAGGACCTCTTGGTCGAAAAAGGACGTCAAGGGCTGATCGAAATTTAAGTGTTATGTTGAAACAAAACGACGGGAAAAACGAAGACGAAGATGAGAGCAAAAAGTCAAATGCCAGGAGTTATTGCGCACAGGTAATTTTATAAAATATATTAAAATTTGTTAAAAGAATTTATTGTGCTTAGGTCACAGCGGCTTTAGCTTTTGGCCTTCTTGTTTTTAGCGTCTCTAGCATACTTTATATGCCAACTATTGTTTTGGGGACGCTCTATAAAGAAAACGACGACAACAACACCGAAACTAATGAAAGTTTTACGTTTTCTGAGGAACAAGCATCATGGTTTGGTATGTAACTGTCAGATTCAGAAAAAAAAAAGCAATGGGGAAGGCAAGCGCCACAGACAAATGTGATCAATTGTACTATGTGAGGGGTAAAATATAGGCCCATGGCGGGGGATTTCTCCGTATTGCCATGGTAGAGGGACGGGAGATCGATGTGTTGGGACAGTTGGCTTCAAATGGCTTTTTTTGTAGGGGGATAAAACCTTTTTTTCTAATTAATGTTGGTACTTTTAAAAAACTTGATTGTTCCGCACTCTCTCGTCTTTACTAAGCGTCGCCATTTTTTAATTTAAGACAAGAGATAGCGCGCACGTTTACAGAGGCTCCGTTGCCTAAACTAGACAAAAAATAAGTCGGTTTCCGACAAGTTTTTGTCGGTACTCTAAATGTAGTATTGAGAAATAGAATGAAACAAGTTCTATATTGAATAAGATTAGATTTCTACCTTTATACCACTCATTGCTAGTGGAAGGACAATGCTTTTAGCTTTTGAAGCTTTTGAATATTGAAGAATGTTGCGTAAAACCTCGTTTTTGTTTTTTAGGTAGTGTAGTTTATATGGCTCAACCTTTGGGGAGCATCGCTTCGGGTTTCATGCAGGACATATTCGGCCGAAGACGATGCATGATGTTAGTCACGTTTCCCCAAATGGCCGGATGGGTCATCATATACTTTTCCGAAAGCGTGACATCCCTTTTTTTCGCCGCGTCCATCATGGGTCTCAGCGTTGGCTTTATGGAAGCCCCTACTATGTCTTATCTCGGCGAAACCGTCGAACCACGACTCCGTGGTACTTTGTCATCCTTTTCAGAAATTTTCTTCATCATCGGAGTTTTCTTTTCGTTTTTCACCGGAGCTATATTACCCTGGAGACAAGCCTGCATTTTATCAATTATTCCACCTATCGCCGCATTAATCATAATTTATATTGTGAGAACAAAAATTAAAAATCTTTGTCAAAAAAATCACTCAGATTCCAGAATCTCCAACTTGGTACTTCTTAAAAAATAAACCTCACAAAGCTGAAAAATCTCTTCAGTGGCTGCGAGGATGGACAAAAAAAGAAGAAATACAGCAAGAACTAGAAGAAATAAATAATTCTATAAACCAAGGTTATATGTTGGTCAACCAGGTACAAAAATAAACCAAATACACATATAACATCATTTATAGGATGAAAAACCAAAAAAACCAAACCAAATCATGCTAGTCAAGGAAAGTCGAGTTTACCGACCGATAATTTTAATATTGGTTTATTTTTTTATCGGACACTGCATCACTTTGGCAGGATTGAGACCCTTTTTAGTGAAGATCTTCCGTGATTTCGATACGAGCATGTCTCCTTATTCAATTTTAGTAAGAATTTAATTTATAAATTGTTTTTAAATTTTTTTAGGTTCTTTCAGGACTTATGCAGTGTCTAGGAAGCTTCTTTTGCATCCTTCTAATTCATAAAATTGGAAAAAGGATCTTAATGATCGTTTCGACATCTGGAGGAATTTTGTCCTGTTTTTTCTTGGCGCATATATTATGACGAAAGAGAATATAACGTGGATACCCGTTTTTTTTTCTGCGTGAACTTTTTTTCAGGAGGATTGGGGATCGTAACCATGCCTTGGATTTTAGTTTCTGAAGTATTTCCTCTTGAGTACGTCTCAATATTTTTCCTCCAAAATCTAAATTTTTTTTTATTTTCAGCGCTAAGGGATTTTCAAGTGGATTAGTAGGAGCGCTTTCCTATATTTTCTTATTCATCATTACAAAAAGTTATATAAATATGCTTCAGTTATCAACTTAGAAGGTGCCTAATCGCATACGGCATCATCGGAGTTTTAGGTCTAATATTCCTTTATTTTAAACAACCCGAAACTGAAGGCAAAACATTGGCCGAAATACAACTTTATTTTCAAGACAAATAAATAATTTCTGTTGATTTAATGTACTAGTTTCTTTTTCTTAAGTTATGGATGTTCTAAAACTACAACGGCCCCTGCTGTAATTTCGACAAGTCAAATCTTGTAAGAGGCTTCATAATGTATAATGGCTGACATCACAGCCGTAAGGTTATGCATTCTGATTGGTGGACGTACTTGACTTTGAAAGTTTCTGGTTGGCCCAAAGTGTAGATATGCTTTAAATTCCGCCGGAGGAGAACCAGGCATATGAAAGATCTTCCTATGTTCATCCTAAATCCTAATTCATCCTAAAATGAGATTAGTTTCGCCCACTATGACTACAGCATTTAAAAAAAAATTGTTGAAAACTGCAAAACTGCTAATCTCCCAAGGAGGATAGAATCCATTCTCCTAGTAAACAGTATTCCCATGAGCACACCACATGACACCACCATCGGTTCGTCGATGACACCCCCAACATTTTAAAAAAACTTGGCAACAGATAACCTGAAAATATACTTCCTGTGACCTTGGGGCCCGCGCTTGTTGATCCTTTTCAATATGTTTTTTTAAATGCCTAATCCTTTTTTAAGTCATCCGAAAATTTACAAAGATTTTATGAATTAAGCTCTCCCTAGTCGGGGGTTTCCCGGTGGTCATGACCGTCCGTAAAAGGGAGAAAATACCGGCGACGGAAAAAAAAACAGCTGCTTCCACGAAGCCCAAACCTGAAAATCCAAAGAAAAAGACGCAGAGCTCCAAAACTAACGACGGCTACTCATCGCATTTTTGGGTAAAACTTCATTTCTGTAATGGGCTTCAAAGAATGTCTAAAACTGAAGAAAAAACAGGGAGCCGTCCTTAATTTTCTTTGGGTACAAAGGTCCTGGGTTCGATTCCCTCACTGGATCATTCTCGTTCCAGTCCATTATTTTACGTTTCCCTGAGAACAGAGAATGCATCTAAAGTGCAAAATTTTAAAAATTTTCAGGTTGTTTCTTTGGCCTTCTTCACTCATTCCATGTGGCGATCCTTTTCGAAAATGATCGACACTTTTCTCACCTTTCGACGCTCGAAAGAGAAATGACATTTCGCAGTGAAATGGTATTTTATCATTTTCTCCTTTATTTTACTTAAAATATTGAATTTAGGGGTTATATTATTCTATTATAAAACAATCGTCGAAGCACCAACTTTTTTAAATGGTGTTTGGCAAATAAGGAATGACAATCTGACCGAATATCCGACACCATAAACACCCTAGAAAGATTCAATTTATTACCTGAGGTTGGAAATTTCTATTATTTACTCACATATCTAATTTTTATTTTAAGGTTGTTATAGGTTTGACGTATAGAATTTTCAATCAAATATGTGAAGTTTCTGGGATAGAAGGTAAACAGTGCTGGGAAGTTGTGCGAGGGAATGGACTTTCTCCTGTTCATTCCTGCGTCGGTTTACGGCAACCTGAATATTTTATTTACATTTCGTATGGCTCTGCGCCGGTTTTACTGCCTCCATGATTTTCCTATACGGAGTCACTTTAAGGTTTTTAATTTTTTGTCTTTGTGGATCATAATTGGTGCTACTCTAAAATTTGAGTAGCACCAATATTAGACAGAATTCTTCAATTCTGACGTCTTTTTTCAGTGATTCTATTTTTGGTGGCATCTTATCAGTTATGTGTTTCTTTTACAATCATGGAGAAGTAAGTTTAAGACAGAAAAAATGAGATTTTTTATCTTTTTTTTTGTTAAAAGTGCACGAGAGTACAGTGGACGCCTCCTCTGCGAGAAAGTTTCGCTTATCCCTTCTGCCTCCTCCAGATGTACCGCGTCACAAAAATTCTGATTGAAAACAAAGACACTCATGACCTAACTCGGCAAAAATGCTCATACTTTTCACAAGTAAAAAATTTGTTGCTTTGTAAACTCCTGAATATATTTCAATATTGTTTTCAGTGTGTGTGGATTGCCGTTACGACTTGTTTTTGCCTTATGATGTGGCAGTTTTCTCAATTTTATTTGCTACTCAGGTCATAGCAATTCTTCTGCTTTTCATGACTGGATTTGTTAGTCGTTTCTCAGCTTTCGTCATTTTTGCCGGGCAAGCAGTAAGTTTCTGTAGTCTTTTAATTTTTTACAATTATGAATTACAGTTTGGTGGAACTCTAACTTTGATCTTTCTATTCGGAAATGAGTTATTGTTCAATTCACTTTGAAGTGTTTACTTTTTTCATCTTTGACGGCCCTTGTACTAGTCTACCCTGCGATTCCGGTTAAGAAGTATAATTTCCAATCGATCGTCACAACTATTTTTGCTTTGTTGATGTCCGCCTTTCTTAAGATGGTAGTCTTCAGAACTGATGACGATGTAAGAAAAATTTTTTTTCAATAAAATAAACCATTTTAGGCTCACATTATGAATATAATTCGCTCGAAAATCTCATCATATCGTGACTTTCATACGCTACTGTATACCTGCTCAGCAGAATTCGACTTCATTGGATGGGAGCCAATGCAAAAACTCTTCGAAACTTTTTTACTCCCTTTAGTCGTTTTAACCACTTTTGGAATTTTTATTTACTGGATTTATTCATCACGATTTCAGTAATTTTGTGGCATCTATAAATAGTTATTAATTTTATTTTTTTAGTTCTATAGGTCCTGATGTGGTTTATAATTATGTGCAACTTGGCGCTTTTACAATAATGGCTGTGATGATAATGAGGCTTAAATTGTTTTTTACTCCTCACCTTTGCATAATCGTGTCTTTAGCTGCTTCTCGGAAGGTGATTTATGATCTTTCAACTCTGAAAAATATTTTAACCAATTTTTTATTTCAGTACTTTAATGTAGTTGAAGCAAAGTATCACTATGCTGTTCTAGCCTTGTTTGTTGGGCTTATGAAGTATAATGGAGTATCAAATTTAATTGAACAGCACAACATATTGGGTGAATACAGTAATGTAGCTTTGGAAGAGGTTTTGACGTGGATAAACGAGAATACGCCACAGACGGCGGTTTTTGCTGGACCGATGCCGATTACCGCTGCTGTCCTTCTTTCAACGAGGCGACCTATCGTAAACCACCCTCATTACGAGAACGCTCAACTTCGCGAAAGAACCAAAAAAGTCTATTCAGTTTTCAGTCGCAAACCAGTCGAAGAAGTCTTCAAAACATTATCATCATTAGAAGTCGACTACTTAATATTATCTGAAGCATGGTGTTTTCGTCAAAACCGGTATTATTTTGTCCTTTTTATTAAATATTTTATTGTTGTTTTTTCAGACCCGGATGTAGTATGACTGATATTTGGGACGTTGAAGATCCAGACAATAAAGAAAAGACTACATCAACGTGCCGACAAATTATGGTTGGAAATTTTCCATTTCATCTTGCATTTGTGAATGAGGAGTATACAGTTCTTACGCTTAAACTACCTTATGTCGAGTTAAAAGGTTTCAATAAGTATTAACTCCATTTTCGGCCAATATTTCGAGACTGAATGACTAACTTTCTCACTAGTTTTTTTGATAAATTTAAAGGGCTCCAAGTCATTAATCATAAGGGCTCCACTGTGGTTGCACAATACCTCATGGAAGACTTAAATTTTTCTGAAGACACTGTACTAAATGTCCGCTTTTAAGGTTGTTTTGTTCCTTCATTTTCATGCATACCTTTTTTTAGAATTTTATCAGGAGGTGGATGATTCTTGAGGATCAATTATCTCAAGAAGTAATCAGTTTGGAGGCAGGTTGCTTTGCTAGTCCAGGAATAGTTTTTATTTCGGTTTTAACCCTTTCGAGACCGCAGGCGCGCTGTCGCTTGGAGACCGCAGGTAACTTTAGTTGTACCTTTGCTTCCCGTGGTGCTAGCGACATGCAAAAACTGGCCATCTGCTGGGGAAGAAATGAACTAAGTGATGATCGCATCACTCGTCGCTTTCTGTGCTTTGCTGGGCGCTTGGAGCGTCGGGGAAAAGTGCTGCGCTAGTAGCGCAGAGAATCGGCGTCAGACGCGGTCTCGAAAGGGTTAATCCAAAAACTCTCTTTTCTTTGGGTTTTGGGCCGAAAAACCCTTTTTGGGTGGTATCCCTGTTATGCGACTATGCAACACCTTTTTTGGAGTTTTCCCTATGTTTAGGAAATTTTCTGCTAACTGAACTGGTTTTATTTATTTATTTTGAAATCTCTGCGACAATGGTTTGTGATTTTGTGATGTAATTTTTTTAGTTAACTCTTTTCAGGAGACTTCAAAGATTGTTGACTGACTATAAATTATCAATGTTGAGTCAAATTTTATTATTTACTTTAATTGTGTAAATAAACTGTTGTTTGACAACGTTTTAGACTGAAATTTTATTTATTAGTAAAAAATAGAATATTTATAATCAAAATTTTATAAAAATTGAGCAGTCTTCTTGACTTTAAAATACATGAGTACCTCTTAAGTACTGATAAAATTTATATCTTAATATTAATGGTACATCACACTATTCGTTTTCTACGAGATCTTCACCGGTAAATGATGTAAAAATTTATAAAAATAAGGTAGATTTTTTAACTAGATACTGATTCTGTACTCTCTGAACGTAGGAGAGGACTGTCGCTTAAGGTTCCTAAGTAATGTCTCCGTCCACAAAGAAGAAGGCCGATAGTAACCAAAACAAAACCAAATCCTACGGTACTTATAAAAATGACTTCCAATATGAATTTAGAAAATTTAAGTTCTTTAAATCTCCTGCCAAATCGGGGGTGATTGTAGCCCATTGGTCGAACCAGACCATTGGAAAGTACGTTGTACGAAGATTCTTAAAAAAACTAAAAAATTATTAGTTAAATATGTAAAAAGTTAAAAATTATTACTCTAATCCTTTGATTGGGCTGCTTAAAATATTGATTTGAAGGCGTCCATGCACCTCGATAGGTATACTGGTAGCCTAAAAAAAAGATGATAGAATCTTCAATGCGCAGAAATGAATTTTGAGACTACTTGCTCTAGGATTAAATAAAATTGATGTTTCTTGGAATCAGGGTTCAATCCTGAGACGTTTTTCAAGTAGGAGTTGTCTGCAAGATAAAAATGAGGGTACGAAATGAATGCCGGCGCTCCAAATCTACAGGTGGAGACATCCCTAGCGCCCATTGGTGGACATTCAAAGTTACTATTTGAGCAGTAACAAGAATTGAGTGGGTCTTCGGAGCCATTGTCGAATACGTTCGACTCTCCGATGAACACGCCCACTTACAGATTCGATCGTTCTGTCGGACTTCGTTGATTTTAATTTGATTGAGCTAAAAAACAATTTGGATTGACTGAAAAAATGTGACACTTGCCTGCAGATGTCAGTAGCGAATATTTCTGCTTCTTCTTTCTGTGATGCATCATAGGGCCAGAGTTCACCTGAAGTTCCGTTCACAGTGCTACATGCACCGCTGTACGATTTGGAAGTCTTATTGTAGTTCCAGCTACTCAAAACTCCCAACTGACTCATCGATATCGCTCCAGTATTCATGTTAAAAACTCCATCATAATCAGCAGAATTGTTCCTCTATAAAAATTTATTTTTAATTGTTTTTCGGTATGTGGTAAACAGATGAATTGTGGGACATTTCGCAAGGGCTTTCGAATGATCGATTTGCGTTTTTGAAGGTAGGAAAAGGTGGATTTCGACGTTTCGTCCCCCCGTGGTGAGGCTGAAACGCATACGTATGAGTTATTGTCCCTTTTCGCATGGCATCCATCAAAATATCGCATCCTTCTAAATCTCTTTGACGCGGAAAAAAAGTATCTTTCGGTCTTTCTATCTTGTATTCTATGCTTGCCACATTTTTCGGCTGAAGACCACTCCAAGCTTTGAACACTTTAAGCATGATTCATTTGCCTCTTTATACTTGGGCATGCTTTCAGCGGGAACTAATTTCATCTGTGATTTATAATCTTCAGTAGTATAAGCCGACGTAATCGGCTTAAAATCTGTATCATAACTTTTCTTACTTTCACTTTTATAAATGAAATCAACCATCTTAGAATACTCAGGTATTCCTTTCATATCAGAAAAATGAACACAAATATTATTTCTTGGTATCATTCCAATCTTTTGAACTAAATTCAACTTTTTATTTTTCTCTATTTCGCTCATTGAAATAATATCTTGAGAATCGACCATAAAAAAACATGGCGTAGTTTTAGAATCGATGGCGATATTTTTATGAACGATATAACCCCGTATGGGGTCTAGTTCAAGATGGTCAACACATTTTTCAATTTTTTCTGGAGGTAGACTTTCAACTTTTTCTTCCTTGCAAATCAAATTTGGCTTCTTGTAATCATCTTTATAAGTCGTTTCAAGATGAAACCACTTGATTTTGTACTCCTCGTGATCCATTTAAGAATTTAAATTATCAATCAAAATAAAACTGCCACATGATAATAAAAATAATAACTTACGCTGTAAAACCATCCAAATTTATCGAATGGAATCTCGATTTTAATAATGGGCTTCAATTTTTGTAAAATTTTTAAAAACGAGTCCTCATATCCATCAAATAGAAGTTCTCTAACTGATTTTGTGATGTACATACTTTTTTCTTCCAAGGATATTATTTTTCGCTATTGCATTGTAGGCGGCGTTGCCTTTGGTGAACTGCTGTATCATATTTCCAATAGTCTGAAAATAAAATTTAAAAAAATGCGACTAATATTAAAGAACTTACAAGAGCTACAACGTTGATATTGGTTATTTGATCGTCGATCGACCCGTTAGACATTTTAGGAATGAATTCCCAACTTCGTATCTGTTTGAATGAAATCGTATCATTTTATTCCATTCAATATCAACTTTTTTATGTTTTTCACTAAAATGAAATGATTTAAACTAATTTCTTTTATTACATTTTGTTGAATACCTGAAAACGTAAGGACCCATTTCGACAAAATGTGGAAGGGCGCCTTTTTTTAATGTTTCTTCAGGATTGTCCAGTTGAACATATAATATTCATATACATTGGAATGGGTGTTTGTTTCCATAAATTGTAACTTCTAGAATCATTTGATAGCACCATTGCTAAATTAAAAAAAAAAAGTTAGAATTTGATTAATATAGCAAATCATTCAGTATGTCTTCATTTTTAAGGCTTCTCTCTCTATCTCCCTTTTTTTTGCCTCAAAATTTATATTTTTAATTCATTCAAAGTGTGGTTTCCGACTTTCATCAACGTGAGAAATACAAATCAAAGATTTCTGGGTGAATTCTTTTATAAAAAAAAATTTACCAACATAAATCCAAAATTTTTATAACTTACTTTTTCAAGTTGATCGAAAAAAACGATTGGCCAAGCAATCGAAAAGACTGTGAAGAGAATGAACAACGCCCCTCCAACCGAAGAAGACTTTTTCGACCACCGGACCCATTGTCATCTTAAAATATAATAATAAGAATAAAAATAATAATTTGAGAGAATCTCATTACGCAATAATAACAAAAGTGGCTTAAATTAAGGAAATGGGGATTACCTTGGGCCCAACTTTCTAAATTACACAACGAAAACAAATAACGAAGAGAACAAATGGAAATTAATCATGTAAAATTAAAAAAAGACAGTGATTCGTCATAATGCGATAAATAAAATAATCAAACCTTATCGAAATATAAATTATAGTAAGCAAAAATTTAAGATAATAAAAAAAGACTTTGACAGCTCTGAGCTCACTGATAAGAAGTATCAAAAAGCAGTGTGACCATATTTAAAACCTTCTTTTACTGTTATAATATTTATGTTGGATAGCTTGTAAGTTGACCTTCTTTTTCCCTTCCGAACTGAAGACTTCACGTTGTGAGTTTTTCAACTAAGATTTTTTGTTTTTAGTTATTTATTTCTGTATTTAGGTGATGGAGGAGGAGCCGGAGCGTAATTCTAGCGACGAGGAGTCGACAAAGAATTAGAAGACGAACTTTATTCCGTTCTTCATCACAACGATTTCAGCGAAGGGATTCCAGAGCATTTACTTGAAAAGTACAATATATCCTACAATTCGGACAACGAGCTCGAAATCTCATTTAAAAATGGCGAAAGCGGGTATAAAAGTAGCGAATCTTTTCAGAAAGAATCCGAAAATACCGTTGAAACCGAAATTCAAACGTCTAAAAGATGCTTGAAATCTGCAAGTTTATCAAAGGATGATAAAAATACAGAAACAGATTCCGAAGATGTTGTTTTAGTTGAAAAGAAACAGGAATTGATCGCTTTAAGTAGCGACAGCGACGCTTCCAAAAAGGATGCCGACAGCGACATCGAAATTGTCAACGTTTCCAAAAAAAGTGAAGACAGTGATGTTCAAATCATCAACGTTTCTCAAAAGAAGAAAAAGAAGAAACAGAAAAAAAAGAATAAAAGAGACTACGATTTTTTCTGGGATCCATCCGACGATGAATTAGATTCTAGTTTGTTGGTCAATTTCAGCCAACCGCACTACGAAAGGCCAATCCAAGTCGACGTTTCAGATGTCGTCGAGTCGAACGTCCATTGGAAAGACGTCGTCAGTCCAAAAAGTTGGACCCAAGCAATGAAAAAGTTCTATAATAGGCCAGACAATAAATTAAGAAATTTCGATCATCATCAGATTCTAAGAGAAATTAGACAAGGTATTATTATTTCTTATGTACTAAGAGTTAGTAGTAGTAGTTAGTTAGTATAGTAGTTAGTTAGTTAGTAGTAGTAGTAGTTCTTTAGAGTAGTGTGTATTCACATTCATTCAATCTGGAACTTGGCCGCTTTTAAACCAGTAAAATTCTAATATTTTACAGAAAGGAATACTGGCTGGTTGGTGAGCAATATTGAATTTTCTTATCGTCGGCCACCTAGAAGATGCCATTTCTGCCGCCAAATAGAACATACTTACGAAAACTGCCCAAAAGGTTCTCAAGCTGCAAAATGTGTGGAAACGAAGGACACAACTCCCACAATTGTCCAAACCAAATGTGTTTAAACGTAAAAATATTTTGATTCCTATTTTAAGGAAGTTGTAAATTTTTTTTGCAGTGTGGAGCCAAAAGTTATGTTTTTGTTGAAAGATGTAGCCGATGTAGCATTCAATGGCAAAGACAGTGCCGCAAATGTCAAAGAATGGGGCATGAAGAGAGACTCTGCCCTGATAATTGGCGACAATATTCCAATGTAAATATTTATTTATTTTTTCATTAATCAAACAAATTTTAGCTTAATGGACATTCCAACCGAGAAACGAATCCAAGGGTCTATTGTTGCAATTGTGGTTCTCAAGGACATTTCGATGACGAATGCCCTCTTGGCTACACAAACCATTTTTCTAGTTCAAGTCGTATCGACAGGCCTGGTATTACAACTCCATTAAAACCTAGCACTTCATTAATTTATTTTTCAGCACAAAAGAATCGCCAAAACATGAATTTCAGCCCAAATAAGAAACGTCAAAATTCAAACGCTTTCCCAAAAAAGAAGAGATCTCCCCAGAAGAAAGTCAATTCTCAATTTTCTCACAATAGCAGTTTTAAAGTGATGTCTTTAAATGTGAGAAAGAAAAAACCTAGGCATAGAAATCGTTTAAACTCGGCATAAATTAATCTTTTTATAAAAGAATTTCATGCTCGTGGAATAATGTTTTGTATTTTGTATCATTATAATATTTTAAAGAAACCAGAATTTATGTGTTCTTGACATAAAAAATGTTTATTTTTATACCTCCCTATATTTCATTATTCTTTATTTAATCTTGAATACCTACTTGGTATTACCAATTTGTTGTTGGACTTGAAGCTAATAAAATTGGCACTTAAAGTTTTACCCCAATGTTGTTATTTTGTAAAGTCTTCCTTTAACCTTTTCGAGACCGCGTCTGACGCTGGATTCTCTGCGCTACTGGCGCAGCACGTTTCCCCTCTCTTTGCCCCTCACTTCTCCCGACCTCTCAGTGCCGAGCAAAGCACAGAAAGCGACGAGTGATGCGATCATCACGTAGTTCATTTCTTCCCCAACAGATTGCCAGTTTTTGCATGTCGCTAGCGCCAGGAAGCGAAGGTATTAATTTTTTAGAGAGGCTTCCCGCTGGGCCTCGGCAACTAAAGTCGCCTGCGGTCTCCAACAAAAAGCGTGAATGGCAACTATAGTCGCCTGCGGTCTCGAAAGGGTTAAGATCATTTGAAATTTATTAAGTAATGAAAAATTAAACTTAAACGGTGGTAAACAACGTTAAAGACGTAAATAATTTAAAGTGATGGTTGCAGCTGGCCCCAAATGCTCCGGAAGTTTCTCATTGGAGGAAAAAACATTTTAATCCTGCTTACATAAGGAGCATTTGGTGTAAATTCGGAAGACCAATAGTACGGCCTTGGCGAATCAATCAATCATCACAATTACTTCCTTTTTGAGAAAGTGAGAATTCTAAATTTTGACAAGTACCAAAATACTCCATAGATCTCACCTGTGTCAGGAAATCTCGATTATTAGGACGCAAAATTTTCTTATAAAAACTGAAATTATAATTAGTATTCAAATGAGCTCAGTGACAAAGCAATATAACCGGAAGATGCACAAAATTAAAACAACACTCAAATAGGTCAGAGTATTTTTACGTTTTTATTTTTCTCCGTTTCACCGGACGATCGGACGTTCTCAATGGACGACTGGCAAAACAACGTGAAAAGTTTGGCGGAAAGAGCCAAATACATGTACAAACATGAATTGTTATGCGATTGCATGTTTACGGTCGGAGGCGAAAAGGTTATTTGATTTTTTTTTAAAAATGTTGGCTTAAATTTTGTTAGTTTAAATGTCATAAATTGATTTTATCAAGTGCCAGTCCTGTGTTTTTACGATGTTTTACGGCCAGCTTAAACCGGAAGAGGGGTCAGTTGCCATTCCAGATATTGAACCGAAGATATTTAGCGACATGCTGGGGTATGTTATTTTTCCTTTAAAAAATTCGGAGGAGGCTACTCGTAGACATTCTGCAAAAGTGTTTATCGGTGGTTGAGGTTAAAATTTTTAATTTTCGTAGTTACATATATGAAGACACCATTGACCTAAAATGCTACGAGCATGCCTGCCAAGTATACAACGTAGCACAAAAGTACATAATACAGCCACTTCAGCGGTCTGCGTCGAGTTTATGAAAAAAAGTCTGTGCCCTGAAAACGCCACATATCTTTACGAATTCTCCAAATTCCACGGTGAAGACGATTGGCAAAATGCTGTTTAAAGGTGGGTCCTGAAGAAATACCGTAGTTCTTAAAGAAGCTTGCAGGAAATTCAGTTGAACACGTCGAAAGTTCTGGAAAGCAAAGGATTCTTACGTTGCGCCTCGAACACTTTGAATACGATTTTGGACCTAAACAGGCTCAATATCTCATCCGAAATGGAATTAATCTCAGCAATCGAAAAATGGGCAAACTATCAAGCATCGAAAAAGTAGGGGAGACTGGGGCAAGAAGTCCCGGGGTAAGTTGTCCCAACGCTCGCTGTGAGTCTCCTGAGCGAAAGGGAGCGTCGTGATCAGGCGCGCATCCTCTCCCACCACCCGCTTCTTTTCGAGTGGCAACGACTGCGTCTTTGCTTCACTACGGTAAGTCAAAAAAATACTTTTTATTTCTTAGTTTTGCTTCTCCTATTTAATTTTGGAAAATGGTATGGGATCGGGCACAATTTAAATTAAAAAGCATCCTTAACCTTGGATTTTCCCTCTTGTAGATCTCGAACAGATCGCCGGATGCCCTACAATTAAATTTTGTTTACAACATGGCGAATGGGGCAAAACGTCCCACTTTTTTGGGGCAGGATGTCCCAACTTTTTGAATGGGACAAGTTGCCCCGTATGCTTTTTTTAAAAATTGATTTATTGAGATTGTCTATTAATTGCTTTATTTTCAGGACCAATGGTTCGCAACTATAAAGAAAAACCTCTCGAGGAGAGGCTACGCCTGAAGACATCATGGCGGCGGTGAGGGAGGTACGACTACAAGGAGTCTCAATCAGGCAGGCTGCCTTGAACTCGGGTATCAACAATAAACGTTACAAGATACGTTAAAAAAATAGATATTGAGGAAGTCCTCGACGACAAACAGAGGTACCGTCATGCTCCATCGGGTACCAACCGTCAAGAAAATTTTTTCTCCTACAGAGGAAAATTCAATTATGAAATATGTCGTGCAAGCAGCAGACATTTATTTCGGCCTCACTCCGTTCGAAATTCGCCGGCTGGCATATGAATTGGCCATTGCCAACGGAAAAATATTCCAGAAAGTTGGAAAGAAAATAAAAAAGCGGGCGAAGAATGGTTCCGACAGTTCATGAAGCGCCACCCTGGGCTTTCCCTTCGCACACCTCAGGCCACCAGCCTTGCCCGAATGTCATCTTTTAATAAGGAAAACGTAAATTTATTTTTTGATAACTTAGCTTCAGTAATGAATCGCCATCTCTTCGAACCACATAACATATGGAATATGGACGAGACCGGTTTAACGACGGTGCACCGACCAAACAGAGTTATAACCCGCAAGGGCGAGAGACAAGTCGGAAGTATCACTTCTGCAGAAAGGGGCTCACTGGTAACGATGGCTACCTCAGTTTCAGCCTCAGGAAACTTCATTCCACCCTTTTTTGTTCCCTCGCGTGCACATGAAGCATTTCCTACTTGGCGGCCCTGTAGGATGTGATGGGTCGGCAAATAAATCCGGATGGATGCAGGAGGAGGATTTTTTAAAATTTTTAAAACATTTTCATAAATTTGCGAAACCAACCCTCGAAAGCCCTGTCTTCTTCTGTTAGATAACCACGGGTCACACTTAAGCGTGGAAGGGCTGAATTACGCGAAAGAACTGGAATTATTATGCTGTCTTTCCCTCCACATTGCTCTCACCGCCTTCAGCCTCTGGATCGAAGTGTTTTCGGCCCATTTAAAAGATTTGCGAATTCTTCGTGTGCAGGATGGATGTTGAACAATCCAGGGAAGGTTATGTCCATCTATCATATTCCGGGGATAGTGGGTCAAATTTACAGTTCAGCACTAACTCCGTCGAACATCATGGCCGGATTTAGGTGCACAGGGATTTACCCTTTTAATAGGGGCATCTTTCCCGAAAAGTCTTTTTCGCCCGGCATATGTGACAGACCGTCCTAATCTCATCGAACAGGAGGAAGATCTTGATGAGAATTCCGAAACTGCGGTATCGAACCCGGCACAAGTCGCTGAAGAGGACCTCCCTACTCTCGCTGATCTCGTCCTCCCCCAGAATGAAATTCCAGGCACTTCGGTAGCGAGTACCAGCGCCATTGTTTTGCCGGATATTCGCCCTTTTCCGAAAGCTCCAGCTAGAAAAGAAAATTCGAAGAACTTTCGGCGTAGGAAATCTTCCATTTTGACGGATACGCCAGTGAAGAAGCTGTTGGAGGAAGAAAAAGAAAAAAGGAGGAAAGAAAGAAAAAAGAAATTCCTCAAGCCAAGAGGAAGTTGATCGGCAAAGAAAAGCGGGCTAAAAAGCGTCCAAAAACCCCCGCCGAAAGCAGCGAAGAAGAAACAACGATTGTGTTGTCTGCACTGAAACTTTTGGAATAGTCGACCAGGAGACGACTGGATCCAGTGCATTCAGTGCAAAAACTGGCTCACGAAGAATGCACCCCAGGGAATCCTCTCTATGTGTGCCACCACTGCGATTCTCCGTAGGCCGTCATTTTTTGTCTTTATAAGTTTTTTTTTTTTATTTTTGTATGATCAATCATACATCCGCTTTATATGTCATCTTAAAGGTACTAGTCAATTTTCTAAGTCTTCGCGTCTTATTTTTTTTTATATTATGTTATTAATTTTATATGTTATTAAATACAATATGTACAATGTGTACAATATGTTATTAAATATTATATTAATATTTAAAAACGAGACTTGCAGTTATTTCACCTATTTCAATCGTCAAAATAGCGATGAAACATCATTTTTCGTATTGGGACAACTTGCCCCTCTCCCTGGACAACTTACCCCAGGTCGGGGTTAGAAGTCTCAAAATGAAAGTTTTTTTACAAGTTAAAAAAAATTAACATACGTTCATTTAGAAGAATGCAATTAAATTGTTTTTAGTAGTTAAAAGGACCATCCTTATGAATCAAGTGTCGAAATCTTCAAAAGTTAAACCAAAAGGTTAGGGAACAAAAAAACGAAAAAATGGGACAACATGCCCCGTCTCCCCTACATTGTATCATTGTGACCGATTTACGTTTTTTAGGCAATTCAGACGCAACTACGATTGCCAACGAAGTTGTTAAGAACTGAGG
>JACGAQ010002103.1:0-46292 GCA_014119065.1 Orius insidiosus | reverse complement strand
TTTAAATTACGCTTTCAACAACGGAAATTTCAGTTGAGGTAGTTTCCATTCCGCAAAATGCGGACCAGTCGTTCACGACCATGCCGGCAGCTAAAACTTCTGAGCCTCGGTTAACAGTTCCCGCCACGAGAGGTACTTGAAGTAAAGATGAAAGTTCGTCTAAATCTTGCGTCGTCGTTTGCGGATGAACTAATCCTCCTTGATTTGAAAAGACGCAGTAAGAGCCGACAAGTGCATTGGAAGCAACCGTCTGTCTAAAAACTTCAACGTTCAATGTGTCTGACAAATTTCTTCGGTCTCCTGAAAATAAAAGACCAATCAGAAAAGATTCGCCAATTTTGTAAGTTTCCTAGGAATTTGTCTAGAAAAACCAAAATATTTTCAACAAATAAGGTGTTTTTGCTGGTTTTTATAGTTTTCTTCATTTTCAGTTTTCCCTGTTGGTGTACCTACCCCCCCCCCCCCCCCCAATAAATTAAAAAAGCGCAAAAAAACACAAATTTTCTTTGGTTGATTGGCCAAGAATCCATGTTTACCCAATTTTCAGAGTTCTTCCTCAACTTTTAGGCCTGAAAGACATAATTTTATTACATTTCCACTACCTCCTGGCCAATAGGAACCCATTATATTTAACTTCTAAGAGTTTTACTCAGTTTTTTCGGCTAATAAACACTTTCTTCTCTATTTCTATGGGTCTTTTGCCAGGGGAACACTCTTTTTGCAAGTTACAAAACTACCGAAAAAATATTTCAAGATTTTAGCCTTTTTTCTTGGTTCGTGGGTCACAAAACTTTTTTTTTTTTTGCTCAATAATAATCTTAACTTTATCGGCTTTTTGCCAAAAGACCTTAATTTTCTCACTCTTCAGAGACCCCCTCGAAAAACTAGGAAATCCCTTGTTTTTCGAGGGGTTTCCTAGTTTTTCAGGCATTTTTTCGCTATTTTTACTGGATTTATGGGTGCTTTTCTTATACTTCTGGTCAATAAACACCAATTTTACTAAAACTTTGGGAGATAGCTATGAGCCTATGACATATTGGGAATTATAATTGGTCACTCAAAATAAAAATCCCCCCCCCCCTATCTGCCTATAACATATAATTTTATTACATTTCTGCTACCTCCTGTCCAATAGGAACCCATTAGTTGTTTCAACCGCAGTTTGAAACTGCTGGAGCATGCGCAGAAGGATTTGGACATCAACTTAGACGTCAAATCTGAATTCATCTGATGTCAATTGACGTGAAAATCCTTCTGCGCGCACTCCAGCAGTTTCAAACTGCGGTTGGAACAAAGCTATTATATCCAAGTTTTACTCAGTTTTTTGGCCAATTAACACCCTTTCCACTGGATTTATGTCTTTGAACAATATTATAGAATTTCTTCAATCTTTCAGTCAAAAGAAACCCTTTATATTCAAATTGGAGGAAATTCTCGTCATTTTAGCTGAAAAATGCCCATTTTACCAAATTTTTGGGGTTTTTTCTGGATTTAAATTTTTTTAAGACACTCCACAGGCAATTCAGATTATCGCTTTGCTACTCTTTATCGGCTTTTTGCCTAAGAAGACCTTATAGTTACAAATTTTCAGAAAATATTTTGACCGAGTCTTCAGAACACCAATTTTCATAAAATTTAGAGCTGATGGGAATTATGGCATTATGGCGGGTAAGCGCCTGCTTTAGATGAGAACCTGACTTACTCTATCTAAATCAGGATGGACAAGTGCTACGTAATCATTACAAGCTATGACGTTTCCTAACGCTGACAGTCTTTCCTCGACCCGTTGAAGTTTTACAGAATCCGGAAGAGAATTCCTAAGCTGTTGAAGTTCCGTATCTTGTAGTATTAGGCACAAGAAGTCCATGTCTGTTACCTAAAATCGTAAATCTCAAAATCCAACTCAAAAAGTTTTCAGCCAAAAACTAACCGACGCACAATCGGCCAATTATGCGACAACCCGCAATCGATGTGTGGATAACTGGAATAGTTTCAGACAATTCTGCTTCAAAGACACTAAAAACGGTTATTATTGATCAAATATTCAATGAAAAGTTTACCTGTAGAAATTTTCAGATCCGCCGATAGCGACGAGGCAATAAGCGTTGGTCAATTTACTGAAACTCCGACTTCGTTGTTATTTTCGAATTGGACTCGAACTGCCATTTTAAAAGAAATTTTCAGAAACTTCAGTGGCGAGTGGAATTTTGGTGAATAAAAAAGCACGTGGGGTGAACAGTGGTTTCCACGGACTGCAGGCGTTCAGGGGAATACTAGCAAAATTTTTTGCACAACTTGGGAAATGCGATAAGTTTGATTCGGTGGTTATTGGTTACCGAAGAAGGGAGTGAGCCACGTGCTCAGTTCACCGCTCCTACAAAAAGAAGCAGTTCAAAATTACTTCAAAAGATCAGTTTTAAACTGAATAGACTTCTAAAATTTCATAACTCTCCATCCTTTAAGTTCTAATTTGTATAAAAAGGTCTAAAAAAATTTTTCCTTCCCAAAATTCACCAAAATTGTTAAAATTTGCTTTAAAAAAGCTGATCTCAGATCAAAAAGATCTGATCCTTTTTTATTTTAACCTCTTCTGGTTTTCGGCATTTATAATATTTTATAAACATCATGAATTCATGAAACGAAAAGTTTCAACCGTCTTCAGTAGCGATATTTTTTGAAAAAGAAAAATTAAGAAAATATACGAATTTCGTAAAATTACAATAAAAAAATACCTAGGTTTGTCCCATATTCCTTTATTTTTATGATTCATGCTTTTTAGAAGCCGGCTTGTTTTTGAAAACAAGTTTCGTTTGAATAAACCGTTTATTTTCAGGGCTCTAGGATGTTTTCAGTTTGTAAGCTCACACACCCGGCGACGGGAATAGAGCATGCTATTAATTGCTACTTTTTCAACCGACTTGAAAAGTCGCTTGTTGTCGCTGGTGCGAACGTCATACGTGTCTATCGATTTATGCCTGAAATCGACGTACATAAAAAGCATACCTACTGGTATAAAAAATGTATGTTATCTTTTTTTTAACTAATCATATGTTGTAGATGCTAATCCTCCTAGGATGCGGTTGGAATGTGCCGCATACAACCTATTTGGAAATGTTATGTCGATGCAGTGCGTCAGCTTTATCGGCTCTCAGCGCGACTCGCTCCTTTTGAGCTTCAAAGATGCCAAATTGAGCGTCGTGAGTACGATTTGGACACAAACTCCTTGCATACTGTTTCTCTTCATTATTTCGAAGAAGAAGAAATGCAGGTATGTTTTTTAAACATAAAAAATATGCATATTCCATTTTTAGGGAGGATGGACGCAACATCACAGTATACCGATTGTCCGAGTGGATCCAGAAGGAAGATGTACTGTCATGTTGATTTATGGACGAAAACTGGTCGTTTTGCCATTCCGAAGAGAAAATCCATTGACGATCCGACTGCATCAAATGCCGAGCCTCACCGAACTCTGGGCAAAATCGACCTCCGTTCTTACATCGTATACAATTACGTTGAAAGATATTGAAGAAAAAATGGAAAATGTCATCGACGTTCAATTCCTTCATGGATACAACGAACCGACTCTTTTGATACTTTTGAGCCAATGCAGACATTCCCTGGGTAATAACTTTCTGTCTAGGCGCATTGGTATTCAATACGAATACGGAATACTAATATAATATTCACAAATTATTATACTGTAATACGAATATAAATTACTTTATAAATGCAAATAAATTCATATACAGGGCAAATACGAATATTCGTATTTACAGGATGAATAAGATAAATACGTAAATGTAAATACGCCTATTTGAGGGTAAATATTCGTATTTCCTCAGTAAATATGCAGACAAAAACGAATAAAAATTCGTATTTCTAAATATTTACCAGTAAATACTCATATTAAGAGTGAATATTCGAATTTCCTCAGTAAATACGTATTTAAGGGTGAATATTCATAATTCCTTTGTAATACCCTATTTTAGAAAATATTCGTATTTCCTCAGTAAATACGCAGACGAATACGAATGCAATATGTACTAAGGGAATATTCATATTTGCTTTGTAAACACTTATTTAAGAGTAAATATTTGTATTTCCTCAGTAAATATATGGACGAATACAAGTATTTCTGTATTTCACCATATAATTAGTTCCTATTTGTATTCGTTTGTGTATTTATTGAGGAAATACGATATTTACTCTCAAAAACGTGTATTTACTGGTAAATATTTAGAAATGCGAATAATTCATATTCGTGTACATAGTTATATTCGTATTCGTCTGCGTATTTACGAAATACAATATTTACTCTCAAATAGGTTATTTTCAAAGAAAATATGAATATTCACTAAAATATGTGTATTTACTAGTAACTATTTAGAAATATGAATAATTTGTATTCGTGAATATATTTGTATTCGTATTCATTTGCATATTTACTGAGGAAATACAAATATTTACTCTCAAATACGCGTATTAACAAATGAAATATGAATATTCCCTCTCGAATGTATAATTACTAAGGAAATTCAAATATTCACTAAAAAACGTGCATTTACTGAGGAAATACGAATGTTTACTCTCAAATAGGCGTATTTACAAAGTAAATATGAATATTCTCCCTTAAATACGTGTATTTACTGGTAAATATTTAGAAATAAGAATACGAATAATTCGCATTTATATTTGGAGTATGAATAATTCGTATTTGTGTACACATTTGTATTCGTATATGTCTACACTTTTGTATTTGTCTACACATTTGTATTCGTATATGTCTACACATTTGTATTTGTATTTGTTTACACATTTGTTTTCGTATTTGTCTGCGTATTTACTGAGGAAATACGAATATGTATTTACCCTCTAATAGGCGTATTTATAAAGGAATATGGATATTCACCCTTAAATACGTGTATTAACTGTTAAATATTTAGAAATACAAATATATTTGTATTTTTCCCATAAATACGTACGTACTTATTCATATTTACAGAATTATAATGTGAATATATTTGTATTCACGAATACGAATACGCCCAACTCTGCTTTCTATAATATGTTCATATTGGTAAATTTCAGGAGAATAGCTGTTAGAAAAGATACATGCTGTATGGTCGCTATATCGTTGAATATGGATCAGAAAGTTCATCCTGTGATCTGGTCGGTGAACAATTTACCGATGGACTGTTCCAGTTTGGTTCCAGTAGCTAAACCGTTAGCTGGAACATTAGTGATATCGCATAATGCTTTAATTTATTTAAATCAAAGTGTCCCTCCTTATGGAGTCAGTCTTAATTCTATAACTGAGTTCAGCACTGGATTTCCCTTAAGTATAGTTCTTATTCTATTTATTTTTTTATATTTTCTTTTTAGAGGTGCAAGAAGGAGTCAAAATTTCGCTTGAAGGAGCCCAAGTTTGCTTCTTAAGCCATGATAGGCTTGTTATGTCTCTTAAAGGTGGAGAGCTATATGTCCTAACTCTACATGCCGATAGTATGAGAAGTGTTAGAAGCTTCCATTTTCAAAAAGCTGCAGCCAGTGTTTTGACTACTTCCGTAAGAAATTTTGTTTTTAAAAATCCATTTAATGATTGGGTTTTAGATGTGTTTGTGTGAAGACAAATTTTTGTTTTTGGGATCACGTCTTGGGAATTCTCTTTTGCTCCGTTTATCAGAAAAAGAGTTTTCTTCTGATGTAAAGCCTGTGATTCCATTATTGATTTATGCCAGCCTGCTCCGACAAAAAGAAACGTTTGGATACTCTCGGCGACTGTATGGCGACCGATGTTACCGAAATCAGAGATGAAGACGAGCTTGAAGTGTACGGAAACGAAATCCAAACTTCCGTCCAAATCAGTTCTTACTCTTTCGAAGTATGCGACAGTTTGTTAAACATCGGCCCTGCGGAAACGTCTCCATGGGCGAACCTGCTTTTCTATCCGAAGAATTCACCAACAGTCCAAATCCCGATATTGAGCTTGTCACAAGCTCTGGATATTCTAAAAATGGCGCATTATGTGTTCTTCAGCGATCAATTCGACCTCAAGTAAAAATAAAAAGTGTAATTTTGATATAACATCTATTTTAGGTTGCCACAACATTTGAACTTCCTGGATGTATCAATATGTGGACTGTTATTGGAAGTAAACATGAAGTTTTGGGTGAAAATCAAGAATTGACTCACGCTTTTATGATTTTAACTCAACGAGACACCACCATGGTAATTCTAATTTTTTCCAAAAGTTGGGTCTGCTTAGCAGGGTTGCCACAAAAAATACTGGATAAAAATTGATGTAAAAAAAGCGTTTTTACGTTAATGTCAATTTTTTAGTCTCAAAAAACGAGATATTCCTTCATTTTAGCATTTTTTTAGGAAACTTTTGCTTTTTCACTAGAAAACCTGATTTTCACTGTATTTTTTGTAGTTTTCCTTGGTTTTTTAAAATTTTTATTTTTTTTTTTTTTTTACAGAAACCCCTATTTTCACAGAATTTTTGGAAGTTTTCCTTGACTTATTGATAGAGAACCCCCATTTTTAAGGGATTGTCGGGATTTTCTTTTTACAGAGAAATCCTATTTCTACAGGATTTTCAGGAGTTTTCCTTGGCTTTTTGATAGAGAAACCCCTTTTTAAGGGATTGTGGGAGTTTTCCTTGGCTTTTGATAGAGAAACCCATTTTTAAGGGATTGTGGGGAGTTTTCCTTGGCTTTTTTGATAGAGAAACCCCATTTTTAAGGGATTGTGGAGTTTTCCTTGGCTTTTTGATAGAGAAACCCCATTTTAAGGGATTGTGGGAGTTTTCCTTGGCTTTTTGGTAGAGAAACCCCATTTTAAGGGATTGTGGGAGTTTTTCCTTGGCTTTTTGATAGAGAAACCCCATTTTAAGGGATTGTGGGGAGTTTTCCTTGGCTTTTTGATAGAGAAACCCCATTTTTAAGGGATTGTGGGGAGTTTTCTTGGCTTTTTGATAGAGAAACCCCATTTTTAAGGGATTGCGGGGAGTTTCCTTGGCTTTTTGATAGAGAAACCCCATTTTTAAGGGATTGTGGGAGTTTTCCTTGGCTTTTTGGTAGAGAAACCCCATTTTAGGGATTGTGGGGAGTTTTCCTTGGCTTTTTGATAAAGAAACCCCATTTTTACAGGATTGTTGGGGTTTCTCTAGGTTTGTTTACTGGGCTTTCTGGGGTCACACATTTTAACCAGTAAAAGGGTGTTCTTGCTAAAAAGTTTGGGAATCCCTGGTCTAACTTAATGTTAATTATATTTTAGATTCTTCAAACTGGGCGAGAAATCAACGAATTAGATCATTCAGGATTTAACACTCATGGGCCAACGATATTCGCTGGAAACGTCGGGAATAACAAATATATTGTTCAGGTCAGAAATCGATTTTTATTGTATTTTTTTCGTTTTTTAACTTTTTTACTTTAGGTCTCAACTATGGGTGCAAGACTACTTCATGGGAGTGAACAAATTCAACATCTTCCGATTGATTTGGGTTCTCCTCTAGTCACCGCCACATGCCACGACCCGTACATTTTCTGCCTGACTGGCGACGGCCAATTAATTATGATGACATTAAAAGAACACGGAATAGCGCCAAATTGACGATTTCAAGACCTAAAATAAATCTGGTATTGTTTAAATAACTTTTAAATTTTAATTTTTATCATTTTAGAAACCGAAAATCACAAATGTATGCATCTATCGAGACATTAGCGGAATGTTTACGACAACCGCAGAAGAACTGGAGTCCGAAACGTACACTTTGCCTTCATCGTTTGTCGTCGATAATCTCAAAACTGAAATCGTCGATGATGAAGAGGAGTTACTTTATGGAGAATCTAGCGTTCTCAGTATAAAAAAAGAACAAAATCCTCTCCCTGTTACCAACAACGTACCTCTTAGTCGAAAACCAGCTTGGTATATTGAAATTGATCCAATTTAGTTTTAATAACAAATTTTTCAGGTGGAGGCGACATTTGCAAGAAACCAAAGTTTCCTATTGGACGATACTGACTCGTGAGAATGGGCATTTAGAAATTTACTCGCTTCCTGATTTAAAATTGAGTTATTTAATTGGAAACGTTGGAATCGGAAATAGCATTCTCTCAGACAGCTTGGCTGCTCCGCCAACTTTAGCTCAAGCAAATTCATCTGAAAATGGTACCTTCTTTATTTTTTTAAATTAAGTTATTGTGATACCTTTTTGTGGGTTTTGAAAAATGGGTCTTCCAGAATTTGTAAAATGAGGAAAATTTTATACGGGTGGTTTATCTAGTTTGGACAAAATTAATGTGGAAAAAAAAGAGCTCCAATCGAAAATATTACCATGGTAAAAGTTATCAAGTTAAATAACCGATGTCAGAAGTGGGATAATTGACATCAGAAACGAAATAACCGATGTTAGAAGTGTGATAACTTATATCAGAAATGGGATAATTGATATCAGATGTTAGATCCAATATCAGAAGTGGGATTGCCGCAGTCAGAAGTTGGATAACTGATACCAGATGTTAGATAACCGATAACAAGTGGGATAAATGATATCAGAAATGCGATAAACGATATTAGAAGTGGGATAATTGACATCAGAAACGAGATAACCAATATTGGAAGTGTGATAACTTTTATCAGAAATGGGATAATTGATATCAGAAGTGGGATTACCAACGTCAGTGGTAGGATGTCCAATATCAGAAGTGGGATTGCCACAATCAGAAGTCGGATAACTGATATCAGAAGTTAGATAACCGATATCAGAAGTGGGATAAACGATTTCAGAATGTGATAAATGATATCAGAAATGCGATAACCAATATAGAAGTGGGATAATTGATCTCAGAAGAGAGATAATTGATATCAGAAGTGGGATTACCAACGCCAAAGATAGGATGTCCGATATCAGAAGTAGGATTGCCAAAATCAGAAGTCAGCAACTGATATCAGAAGTGGGATAAACGATAACAGGCGTGGGATAACCGATAACAGAAGTGGGATAATTGATATCGGAAGTGGGATTACCAACTTCAGAGGTAGGATGTCCAATATCAGAAGTGGGATGGCCATAATCAGAAGTTAAATAACCGATAACAGACGTGGGATAACCGATATCAAAAGTGGGATTAACGATATCAGAAGTGGGATAACTGATATCAGAAGTGGGATTACCAACGTCAAAAATAGGATGTCTAATATCAGAAGTGGGATAAGCGATATCAGAAGTTGGCCAGCCGATAACAGAAGTGGGATAATCCATAACAGGCGTGGGATAATTGGTATCAGAAGTGGGATTACCAACATCAGAGGTGGGATATCCGATATCAGAAGTTGGACTAACCAATAACAGAAGTGGGATAAACGATATCAGAAGTGGGATAAAAGATATCAGACGTATTGAAGCCTAAAAATATAGGGTTCCCATTTAAAATAAAGAAGTTAGCACCTCTCTGTGCCACCCTTTATACCAAAACCAAAATCTACCAAATGGAGTTGATTCCTAGTCAAAAAATAAGGGGGCTTACATTCAACTTTTTTGTTTTTAGGACTGAATGTTTATTTATTTTTTTGAATTTTTTTTTTAGCATCATATCCTGAGCCTGTTATCAAAGAGATTTTACTTGTTGGCCTCGGTCATGCTGGAAGCAAACCATTATTATTTATCAGGCTTGAAAATGAAGTTTTGATCTACCAAGCATACTCATATCCTCATGTCAGTCTCAACTTAAAATTCTCAAAAGTCGGCTCTCTTCTCATCAAGGATCTTTATAAGTAACTAATTTATTTGATTCGCTCTTAAATTTATTTTAAATATTTAGAGATGAAGAAGTTGACAGCGTTCGAGTAAATCAGCTCCGATACTTCAGCAATATTTCCGGCTACTGTGGTGTAAGTTTGTTCTTCAACATATTTCTCTCATTTTTAAAATTTAAGGTTTTTGTGTGCGGCAACAACCCACATTGGGTCTTCTTGACAGCAAGGGGCGAACTAAGGATGCATCCTATGTACATCGATGGCCCGTCATGTGCTTTGCAGCATTTCACAATATCAACTGCCCTCAAGGATTTTTATACTTTAACAATAAGGTAATTCCTTTTTTTTATTTTTAAATAATAACTTTTGTTTTAGACTGAATTAAGAATATGCGTTTTGCCAACACATTTATCATACGACGCTGCCTGGCCAGTTAGAAAAGTCCCATTACGTTGTACCGTACATTTCGTTACTTATCATTTAGAAAGTAAAACTTATTGTATCGTCACAAGTATCGCTGAACCCACTAAAGAATATTATAAATTCAACGGAGAAGATAAAGTATACCCTTTATTTTTAAAAATGATGATAACCTTGTAATGTAGGAATTATCCGTGGAAGAAAAGATGAACGGTTTCCCTACCCGCTCGCAGAAAAATTCAGCATCTCTTTATTCTCGCCTGTTTCCTGGGAGGTAATGTCATAATTTAACCCTTTTGAGACTGCAGGCGACTATAGTTGCCATTCGCGCATTTCGCTTGGAGACCGCAGGCGATAGTTGCCCAGCGGGAAGCCTCTCTATTTCTCTAAGATATTTAATACCTTTGCTTCCCGTGGCGCTAGCGACATGCAAAAACTTGCCATCTGTAGGGGGAAGAAATGAACGTAATGATCGCATCATTCATCGCTTTCTGTGCTTTGCTGGGCGCTGGGAGCGGTCGGGGAGAAGTGAGGGGAAAAGTGCTGCGCCAGTAGCGCAGAGAATCCAGCATCAGACGCCGTCTCGAAAGGGTTAAAAATTATAAAATACAATTTATATTTTAGATAATTCCCAATACAAAAATGGATCTTGACGATTGGGAACATGTGACGTGTTTGAAAATGTGAGTTTAGCTTACGAAGGTACCAGAAGTGGATTAAAAGGTTACATCTGCGTCGGAACCAATTACAACTACAGCGAAGACATCACAAGTCGTGGACGTGTATGCATTTTTAAAATCCATCTTCATTTTTTTAAATTTCATTTATAGATTTGGTTGTTCGATATCATCGATGTCGTACCCGAACCAGGGCAACCTTTAACCAAAAACAGAATAAAAATGGTCTACAATAAAGATCAAAAAGGTCCAATAACCGCTATAACTCATGTACTCGGTTTTTTGGTTTCTGCAGTCGGGCAAAAAGTACGAATCTCTAATAATCCGTTGTTTATTAATTTTTTTTAAAGATCTACATTTGGCAATTAAAAGACAATGATTTAGTCGGAATAGCATTCATTGATACTCAAGTTTATATTCATCAGATATTAAGTATAAAATCTCTCATTCTTGTTGCTGATGTTTATAAATCGATTACGCTTCTTCGTTTCAAGAAGAATATAGAACACTTTCGCTTGTCAGTCGGGTATGTTCTTTTTATTGTTAAGGAGGTATGATGGTTTTTAAGTGAGTTGCTTTGCAAATTTTTCGTTGTTAGCAACGGTTTTCGGTTTTTTTTTTATCTCTGAAACCGTCGCTAAAAACGAAAAAATGTCATAAGTAAAAGTCGTAGCTACGAAAACTTCCTACAAAAAAGACCTCATTGGTTTTTTTGTCAGAGCAATACTTAAGGAGATATGAGGGTTCTTAAGTGAGTTGCTTTGCAAATTTTTCGTGTGAGCAACGGTTTTCGGGTTTTCCCTTCTATCTCGGAAACCGTCGCTCAAACGAAAAAAATGTCCTAAGTAAAAGTTGTAGGTACAAAAATTTCCTACAAAAATTGTTTTATTTATTATTTGCGTAAGAGCAATATTTAAGGAGTTATGAGGTTAAAAGTAATAATCCTACAGAGCCTGTCTGAAAACTTAAAACCTTCATATCTCCTAAAATATTGCTCTGACGGAAAAAACTAATAGGGTATTTTATGTAGTAAATTTCCGTAGCTACAACTTTTACTTAGGACATTTTTTCGTTTTGAGCGACGGTTTCCAAGATAGAAGGGAAAAACCGAAAACCGTTGCTCACAACGAAATATGTACAAAGCAACCAACTTAAACCCTCATATCCCCTTATACAAAATTTATAATTTTTTTTTTTTTTTTTTAGGATTTTAGAGCAATAGAAGCGTATGCTGTGGATTTCCTTATTGATAATACTAATCTTGGTTTCCTTGTTACTGATAGAGAAAAAATATTGTTCTTTACATGTATCAACCTGAAGCTCGTGAAAGTTTTGGAGGTATTTTTTCTTAATTTTTTTCTTTTTTAACTGGATTTTTAGGTCAGAAATTGATTAGAAAAGGTGATTTTCATGTTGGACAGCACATAAATACTTTTTTTTCGAATAAAATGTAGGACGAGTGAAATCGACCCTGAAAAGAAGCATTTGGCTGGAGTTGATGAGAGACAAATGACTGTTTATGGTAATTTTATTTGAAGATGGAATAAAATAATTTTTGGTTTAAAGCTACGCTTGATGGTGCGATGGGTTATTTACTTCCGCTTCCTGAAAAAACATACCGACGGCTTCTCATGTTGCAGAATATTTTAGTCACGTACATTCCTCACACGGCAGGTTTAAACCCGAAAGCTTACAGGTAAAAAAAAAATTCATTTCATCCCTTTTTTCTTATATTTTGATTTCAGACAATATAAAAGCGCCAATAAACTCCTCGGTAATTTCGCCCGTGGTATTATTGATGGCGAACTTGTTTGGCTTTACATGTCGCTGTCCATTCCTGAAAGATATGAAGTCGCCAAAAAAATTGGTACGAAAGTCTCAGAACTTCTGGAAGATATGCACGATTTGGAAATGCTCACTGCCTGTTTTTAATTTTTTGTTCCCTATGATTTCATTTAATACATAATCTATGTAATAAATAAAAAAACTTAATTATTTACTTTTTTACTGGATTTTATGTAAATAAATTATTTCTGTAAGTTCTTAATTCAATATCAATTCCTTCTTATCTAAGCAAGTCGCTGAACTGCTCTATGGGGATTTTCTCAATGAGAAGTTATTGAATTACCCTCCATGTCCTTTTTTTTTTTTCGTTGTCTTTGGTGCCACGGCTTTTTGTAGAATCTTTCTTTTGTCTTGAATTTCAAGAGCTTTATTTGGATATTCACCAAAATCGCGGGATCTTTCCATCTGAAGTTTTGTTTTATTCGCTACAGCTGTACAATTGGCCAAATCTTCACCTAATCCTTCTTATACAGGGTGTCTCAGGTCCAGCAACTTAACAGCAAAGCATGTAGTCGTAGAAAAAAAAGTTAAATCCTCCTTATTTTTGGACGAGGAATCAACTCCATTTGGTAGATTTTGGTTTTGGTATACAGGGTGGCACAGAGAGGTGCTAACTTCGTTATTTTAAATGGGAACCCTACGTTTTTATGCTTTTAATCGATTCTGTGCTCAATACTTCTGATATCGTTTATCCCACTTCTGATATCTGATATCCTACCTCTGATACATACAGGTAAATTGGTAGATAATGTACCTTAGGTCCATCCCTCTTCTGATAGGTATCAATTATCTCTCTTCTGATATCATTTATCACAATCTGAAATCGTAAGTCCCACTTCTGATATCGTTTATCCCACTTCTGATATCGGTTATCCAACATCTGATAACATTTACTTAGGTCATTTTTTCGATTAGAGTACTTTTTTTCCACATTAATTTTGTCCCATACTTCCACGCCTTACGAGAGGCACCTCTCTTGGGGGAAAACCCCATTATTTCTACCTTGATACTAGGTAGTTAAAAAAATTTCGAAAAAAAAAAGAAAACTCGGAAAATTTTTCGAAAAAAAAAATAAATCCCCCCTCCGTTATACTTCCCCTCCCTAATACTTGTCCTCCCTTATACATCCCCCTCCGTCTTACATACTTTCGTTCCCTTATACTTCCCCCTCCGTTATTCTGACCCCTCCTATACAGGGTGTCCGGAAACACATGGCAAGCGTCTGGAGAGCGTTAAAAGTGGTTTTACGAAAAAAAGTTAAACGTAAACCCCCCTTAATTTAAATCAAGAATTTGATGGTGTAGTTTAAAATCCGCCTGGATATACAGGGTGTCCCAGACACAACCTAACTTCGTTATTTCAAATGAGAACCCCTATTTTTTATTTCAGATTCGTAATCTACGCAAAATTTCAAGTAGATTTGAGTACTCATATGACGATTTTGGACAACTTTTAAAAAATGTCAAAATTTAGCGTTTTTTGCGCTAAAATCCGTTAAAATTGACCTAGGAGACTCGTTTTTTTTTTTAATTCCCCTTATTTTTTCCCGAAGAATCCAACTGTCTCAAATTTGAGCATCTTCGCATTCTGCATCACGAGATTTCGTCGCTAATGGCCTTTTTTCAAGTTAGAACCCAAATTTTTAGTTCAGAAATGAAAATTAGCACTTGTTGAAAGGAATTTTTCTTTCGGACCATAAATTTTGAAAGAGCTACAGCGTCTTTTGTGTTTATGCATCAAATTAAAATTCCGTCAACAAATCGCTAATTTCCATTTTTGAAGTATGGAATTTGGAGTTAAACTTGAAAAAAGGCCATTAGCGACGAAATCTCGTGATGCTGAATGCGAAGATGCTCAAATTTGAGACAGTTGGATTCTTCGGGAAAAAAAGTGGAATTAAAAAAAAACGAGTCTCCTAGGTCAATTTTAACGGATTTTTAGCGCAAAAAACGCTAATTTTGACATTTTTTAAAAGTTGTCCAAAATCGTCATATGAGTACTCAAATCTACTTGAAATTTTGCGTAGATTACGAATCTGAAATAAAAAATAGGGGTTCTCATTTGAAATAACGAAGTTAGGTTGTGTCTGGGACACCCTGTATATCCAGGCGGATTTTAAACTACACCATCAAATTCTTGATTTAAATTAAGGGGGGTTACGTTTAACTTTTTTTCGTAAACCACTTTTTAACGCTCTCCCAGACGCTTGCCATGTGTTTCCGGACACCCTGTATACTTCCCCTCCTATATTGTTACTTCTCTTTAAGGAAGTTTTCGTTGGAAGCTCTTCAAACCACTTTTAAACCAGCTTTAGTTTGGGCGGGAAATTTTTGCGGTTTCAGCTGGACATACCACTGCTAGAAAGAGTGGATTTATATATTATTATAGTACGAATTCCACCGCAAAAAAATATCCAATTTTAGAAATTATTGTTCATCTTAAATGAGAAAATGGTTTTAAAATCTATGTTGAAAAATTTAAATAGGGAAATAGTGCGCAGACGGACGTCCGCCCTTCTTTTTTCGATAGGCCTGCGCCTGATTGGGCCAATGACGTTCCCCGGCAGCGGCTCCCACTTTTCAAGTTCAGTCGCGCACCTCAACTCAAGGAGACAACACGCATTACGTTTCTAATTTTTTTTCTTTCTCAACTCTGGAATAATAGAATGATGAAACACATTCGTTTTATTTATTAATACTTAGGACTTTATTATTACTGGAAGAATTAAGCCTTTATGTACTAAATCAATAAGGACGAATTTAAATCTGCCTAAATAAAAAAGGCTCGACGATGGAAATAAATGTTTAGGCGATTTCTTCTCCGCCATATTGCATGAACGAAATGGCTCGAAACGTCCAAACATAAAGGAGAGTTCGACTCAAATATTTCTTTATTCATTAAAAAACGAGATAAATTTCATCAATGAATAATTCTACTCGGACTAAACGAAAAGAATTTATAGTTTTTTTTGTGAAGCAGATAAATATATATTTTTTTTAATCTTCAACGCAAGAAGGAATTTTCATAATGGTAAGTTTAATATTGCTAGATTTTATTTTATTAATTTGTACAAGTTTTAAAATTAATATCGCCTTTTTGTTGGCCGTAATATCGCCTTGAGCCTCGTGGCGAACATTCACACATAACCATCATTTTCAGTACCTTTTAGTACAATTTATTTTTCACAAATTTGTGTACTCCTCTATTTAAAATTAAGTTTATAAAAGTAAAATTAATTAAAAACTCGACGAAAAAAAAATTTATTTAGGTTAACTTTTGCCGAGTTGCGCAACAAGGGCTTGGGAGTTCCCCCAATGAATATTTTAATGACGTGGCTTCCAAACGAGAGAATTATCTGCCACATTTTGCTTTAATTTAAAAGAACATTTAATTATTTAAATACCAAATAGAAAGTCCTTAAATTATTAATTCTATTTGACAAACATTCGATTTATAGAATTTATATAAGATATGAGCGTGGGCTTCTATCTAATTTTTCTAAATTATTTTTATAAGATGAACTTTTTTTTGTACGGAGTTGTCATTAGCTTTATTCCGGAAGTGAAACTTCCGGAGCATGCGCATAAGGATTTGCACGCACGTCTTTAACGTCAGATTTGACGGACAAACGATGTGAACGACGTCTAATTTGACGTCCAAATTCTTCTGCGCATGCTCCAGTAGTTTCAAACTGCGGTTGGAACAAAGCTATTGTAAAACAGAAAGTTTTCCTTATAAATTGAGTTCAACGACCTTTGATAAGTAGGCCAAGAGGTCAGGTGATCAGTACTCACGTTGCCTTTTGTGGAAACTTAATAGGAAGATAAAATAATTATAATAAAATAAATTGTTCCTAAAATTAGATAGAATAGTAAATTACTTGGTTGCAATAATTAGTTCCTAAAAACTACCGTAAAATGGGGTAACATTGTGCCAAGGGGCAACTATGGGCCACTTAAGCTCTCTAGTGGATTTGCTCTCTAGTGGCGTTAGATTACTTGTACAATGGCCCATAGTTGCCCCCTTGGCACAATGTTACCCATTTTACGGTAATTAAAATGAAACCTTATCTGTTTTTCTCCCATTTTGGGAATCCAAAAAATTTAAATTCCCTCAGAATAACAATAAAAATATTATTTTCTATATTAATTAGACTGTAATAAATGGACAAAAGGTCATTCGATTATGGTTGATCCCGAAGTTCTGAAAATGATTAAATTCTTTTAACTGGAAACTGCGGTTTAATAGCTGTTCCAACTACAGTTTGAAACTCCTGGAGCATGCGCAAAAGGATTCGAACGTCAAATTCGACGTCGTTCCAATCGTTTGCCCGTCGAATCTGAAGCTGACGTCAAATTAGACGTGCAAATCTGCGCATGCTCCGGAAGTTTCAAACTGTGATTGGAACGAAGCTCCAGTGGTTGCTTTTGAGGTTAACCCTCTCGTCATGAAAATAACTTTTCCATTTACGAACCAAGCGCACGAAATTCATAATTTTAATGGGTTCTTGTAATTTTTAGACGATAAAATGGCAGCTAAAGCTTCTTTTTTTAATTATACTAAAAATTATATTACCCTTAGTCCTAGAGTTAACAATAGATTCTAGGTGCAAAGATATTAATTTAAAAAGCCCTAATACTTTTTTTCCTACTGTATTTTTAAATAATTTTCCCTCGATTTTCTCAAAATTCCTTATCTTTAGCCTTTAAAAGTCTCCAAAAGTTTCCTCTTGAAATAATTTTTTCTTTCATATTTTTGAAAATTTTTTCATTAAAAAAATCAGTTCGTTATGCCCTTATAAGCTTGATTTTTTAGCAAAAAAAGTTTTAGGATGTTGATAGCCTTCTATAAATTAAATTAAAGTGCGCGGGAAATTTTGACCTTTTTATGTCTTATTATTAGCAACAGCTTTAACTTTTTATTTCAAAATCTTAATTCTTGATTTTGCTTAAAAGCCATCACTGTTTTTTCTACTTTTTCCCAGTCAGAAGAGTTTTGAGCCAAGAATTTTTTTTTCTTCATCCTTATCTATTTGCGTTCTTGCTTGTAATATTTTACCTGGTACTTCTATTACAAGTAGGGTTGATTCTCCGGAACATTTTATTAATTGTCAAAAATATTATTTATTTTTACACTATGAAGGTAATATAATTAATGTAGATTGTAGATTAATTTATTGAACTATTCCAGTTAACTGGTTTTGTTGCTTTTTTTTGCGTGTTGCTTTTCTATGAAACATAGTTCCGCTCTTTCGCTGAAGTTTGGTACACGTGGTTACAGGAGGTCCGAAGTAACCACGTGTACCAAACTTCAGCGAAAGAGCGAACTATATTCCAGTTAAATTTTTTAAAATAATTTTTGCTTCTAGCTTTATTGAGCTCAGTCACTTTTATAACATCTTGCGGAGTATTTTTTAATTCTAAAATAACTGAATACGTTATTCATTAAGGATTAACTTGTTTTCCTTGTTATTTGTGTTAAATTATTCAAGATACAATAGTTATTAATACTAAAGATAATACTTCTTGGGTGGATATCCTATTTTAATTTTTAAGTTTCAAAACTTGAAATAATGGATTTAGTAAAAGTAATCTGCAAATGATTAACTCTTTTGAGCCATTTTAAAGCTTAATGAAAGGACATGATTTTTTATTTTAAGATATTTTAAATTTTTTTTAGCAATATGATTTTAAAATTTTTATTTTTTTTGCAGCCAAGAATCGATCCAAATCAGTTGCTCAGATGCTTGAGTGTCCTCTTATCGCAGAATGGAGGGATCAAAAGCAAAGATGAAGTCGCCAGGATTGTAAGGTATGAAAAAAAAAAAAAATTTAGTTTTAAATCCATTCTAGCATGCAAATAGTTCACCTTAACTTTATTTTTCAGCTTAATGACAAAATTTTCTAAAAAATTAGTAAGCAAATGTATATACGTTTTAATTTTGAAAACGACAGAAGCCGATCTCTTAGACATGTAAGTTAATTTGATTAAAAAAAGAAACGAAATTAAAATTTTATTCAGGTTTATGTCTGCCGGGGGATGGGATTTGACCAATAATTGGTTGAACGATAGTATCCAGATTGAAAATTGGCCACTTGTTCTTGAAATAGTCGAGCTTTTACTTCTTTGCCCGGTGGATCTTGAGAGGCTGAAAGGGAACAATTGTCCGAAAGCTATTAAAATGTTGTCTAAGGATGCCAAAGCACCTGAAAGTATGTACAGTGTTGTAAATTTGGGACAAGTAAATTTATTTTTTAATTTTTAGAAGTTAGATTGCTGGCTTCAAATGTGGTTGAGCAATGGTTGGCAGTAGTGAAAAGCTCGTGTGAAGCAACCACTTCTCAAGCGGAATCGCCGCAGGGAGCTCATTCTGAAGAAGAAATGGAAGAAGATGGAGATTATGCAGAGGAAGAAGAATCTGAGAAGATCCAAGCTCCTTATAAAATCAAAATTGTAGAAGGAAAAACAGTTCTTGCTGAAATAATCAACGACCAAGTAGCAGGTTCAGCAGTTAGCGAAGATGTTGAAATGAAAGAAATTGATTCTGAAAAAACTAAAAATACGTCCGAATCAAAAAGATCGTCTAGAAAAAGAGGAGAAAAACGAACATCGACTGACGAGGAGAAAGACAAGAAAAAAATGTCTTCAGAAAAAAGACTCAAATTAGACCTCAAGGCAAAAATGAAAGAAAAGGAAAGGCAGTGGGCGAAAGAAAAAGAGAAAGAAAGGGAAAAAGAGAGAGAAAAACAACATAAAGAAAGGGCAAAACAAGAAGAAAAGGATAAAGCGGTTTTATCCAAACTAATGACCCCGACTTTAACCCATGTCGGTAAAATACCGAAAAAGAGTAAAGACGATAAAAAAGATCAAAAGACTGACGATAAGCCCAAAAAAGTGAACCGGTTAAGCCTCCTCCGCAGCCGAAAGACCCCAAAAAATACAACATTTCCGTCGAAATTCGAAAAGGAGAGGAACGACCGAAAACAGTCAAAACGTTCAATTCGAAATTCCGTTCGACTGGCCTAGAAGAACTTCCGCCACCTCCGAAAAAGAAAACCGATGGCAAAAAATCTGAAGAGGAGAAGAAACCGGTGAAAGTCAAAGAGGAGAAAAAATCAAAAGAGGAAGAAAAAGAGAAGATGAAAAAGAGAAGATCGAAAAAACGCCTCCTAAACCTAAAGGTGAGAATATTTTTCTACATTTACTCATTTATGAACTTCCCAAGGTGTTCATTTGAAATTACTTTTAGTATTAATCAGTAATTTTACTTTTTCACCTTGGTTTTAACAATTTGTCTACTACTTTTATATTGTTATTAATATTTTAATATCAGTTTTCAGCATTCTTAGCGGAATCTTGAGGATTTTTTTTTAGCCGACCTCAAGAAGCTGCCCGGTTTTCTATTATGTGCTCGTGTTTCCATTTACAATTATTTTTTAAAGTTTCTTTTTATCTCCTAATTTAGCCGAAAACGCCACCGTCGTCGTCTTCTTCGTGGTAAAAAGGTATTAAAACCTGTTTTAATGTCCGGAATCAAGAAAATTCACAATGAATTTTTATTTTATTTTTTAAATTTTTTTTGTGTCGAGGGTCCTCAAAAGGCTTAGCTGACCGGAAGTGCAGAACTTTTATTTTTTGTTTCATTCAACGGTAAGTATTCAGAGGAATTAATTCGCCAAAATTACAAAATAGATGCGAAATTTTTGGAATCTCAAATAGTAATTTGAGCTTCCAACAAGAAGAGCCTGTGATCGGTGGAGGTGTATTTTTAACTTATAAAATTGTCAAGGTAAGAAACCTTCGTTCATCATTATAAAATGAACTGTATAGGTTTTGTATAAAATAACACAATAAAAGAAGAAATAATGAATAAAGTGTAATCCCTACTCCTTCACGTACTATGTATGTGTTAAACTACGCTTAAAAACATTTGAAGGACACCTTAAAATGTTTAGAAAGATCAATTTGTCGTGAATTCGTTTTTTCAAGCAAAACGTGCGAAGTTCACAGCGTGCTTTACGCCAGAAAAAAGCTTTTAAAACCTCTCAAATAATTTATTGATTCATATTTTATAGAATCCTTACTGAAATGCTTTCAAAAGATCCAGTTTTTGAGGCTTTAATTGTTTTTTAACGTGAAGTTTTAATGGGATTCTTGTAGAACATACTTATTTGAAATCTAAGCAAGATTTGATGTCAAGGTTATCCTAAATTACATGATTGATCTTGCATTATCTCGCCCTTCTAATTGGTCGTCCATCCGCGTTCTCCATTTTGTGCTTGTTGCGTTTGGGGTATGAGAGGGCTTGACCGAAAAAGTGGCCTTAGTTTTTTGTCATGTTTAGCTTCGGTAGATGAGACTTAAAAGTGCAGCTGAGAATCAAAAAGCTGCATTTCCCCCAAGATTTCTTCATTTCTATGACCTTTAATTAATCTTCTGGGCATTATTAAGAAACGATCACAAATTGATGTGACTAATTTTTTCAAGATCTAATTATAATTTGGTGGTGATACAGCACGTTATTTTAAGTAGATTTCTTTTCTTCGAAATCTATTTTTAAGTTTATAAGACATTTTTTTGCTGTATACCTTCCACCGTCATCGTGTTTTTTGAGGAAAAGAAAAATCAAATTTTTGGTTGGAAAGGAAATTTTCAAGTTATTCCGAATTCAAAGGAAAAGATGGTTTTTTGAGAGTTTTAGAATTGTGACGTTAGTTATATTTAGTCTTCCATTGAAATCTTGCAGAGGCAAAAAAAAATTTTTATATCCTGCTTTAGTATAGAAATTATTTCCAGTTGCAAACAAGATTTCTTCCACATAACCCGTGAACCAATAGCCTTTGGAGTTTGCTCTGAAAAGGACGCCATTGCAATATGGTGAAAGCCCCCTCATGGACCCCCATTGTGACAGCATATTCTAACACAAGAAAAAGGAGAAAAAAAAAATTCAGACTTAGAATTTCTGTGAGCAGGTTTTTGACAAAATTGTAGGTCAGCGTGGGTGTTCTTTCCCCCTCGGACGTCATCATTTAACCCCTACCCACTTATTGCACAAAGGGTTGTAACTTTCCTAAAGAGAAGTTATTGTATTACCTCTCCATGCCCGCTTTTTCAAAATATTTTTGTTAGGGTTGCCCGTTTTACTGTCTTACATTGCGTTAAGCGTAGGGGAAAGTAATAATTTATTTTATACCCAGACTACTTTTTGGTAGATTTTTACTTTTATATTTAAGAATTCAAAATGAACCATTTTTGTCCAACTAGAATTTACCTCTAAATTTAACCATCCGATTTATCTGTCATTTGAACTTTGCTCCTCTTCAGATATCTTTTGTTCAAGACTTCTACAATGCTCTACGCAAAATTTCTACTGAGAAAATGGATGCGCGTTTTTGATTGGTTGGGGCAAGGAAACTTTTAGTTCTGCTTTTGTTTATTTCGTTTTCGGCCCCCGAAAAAGGTCCTCCTAACTCCCCCTCCGGTTGAAAAAAAAAAAAAAAACGTCCATAGCTGCTTTTGTACTTTATCGCAATATATTTCAATATTCTACCATAATTTATAAGATTTTCCTATCTTTTAAAATAATATTATGGTTTTGAAAAAGTTAAATATTTAGTTAAGTAGTTAAGATGGTAAAATAGTTTAAGCTTATATTTAAAAAAAAGTTAATCTACTCATTTTCTATGTTGTGTGTAGATGGTTTTTTTTTTTTCAATAAAACGATTTAAAAAAATGGTTTAATTTTTTTTATCAACCTTAAATCCTCAACATCTTAAGACTCTTCAAAGAATTTAATTTTTTTTAAATAATGATTTTAGGTGGAAACACATGCACTTAAAAATCAATAAAATTCTTTACTTAAATGCTTGAATTAAAAAAAAATGTGTGGATCAATGTCTTCCTATAAAAAAAAATTATTTCTTCAAAATTGAGATTTTTCCCTCTTAGTCTTCCATTGGTGTACAGAAAAAAGCATTTATGTTGAGATTTTATTGTTTTTATTTTTATTTTTTGTTGTCTTTTATGAAACAAATATTTATAATGATTAATTTAATTTTCATTTTTCATTTTGTAGTACTTCAAGAGAGCGATGTTTTTGCTGATGCTTTGACGGCAGCGAATCCAGTTCGAGATGTTAAAAAGAAAAAAAGACGACCAAGTAATTCTTCAAGTTCTGACTCCACGAAGAAAGAAAATGCCTCCTCACCTGTACAAACTAAGACTGAAAAACCTGAAGACCAAAAGCCTGTTTTTAAGGTATTTATTGTTTATTTTGTAATTTTTTTAAATGATTGTTTTTTAGTTTTATCAAGACACTTTGATAACGTCGGAGGATAAAGTAAAGGAGGAGCCTAAAGAGGAAGTAAAATCTGAAAAACTTGATGAAAGTATAGAGGAAGAAGCTGGTAAATAATAATTTAGACTATTTTTATCAATTTATTAAACTTATTTTTAGAAGCGGATTTTCCTCAGTTTTCAAAAGCTGAAATAGAAGATGAGGTCGCCAAAGCGGAGGAGGCGATCGATGAAGTTTTAAAACGAGAGGAGAAGAAAAATGTGGAAAGAGAAAAAAATCGACTTCCCACAGGAGTTTTGACTTATATTAAAAAGACTTCATCCGTCAAAAAAGGGGTTCAGTGGAAACCCGACGATCAACTTGAATCTGTCAGATATTTTGAACTGGACGAGACCGAAAGAGGTTTGTTGTTTAATTGTTTAAATTAATTAATTATTAATAATAATTAAATTTTAGTCAACGTAACCAAAGCTTTTAGCGACATGAAACAAATGGAAAGAACAAATGAAAGATTGCACTTACAAAGAAAACTAAGTGAGTTATCTTTCTAGTTTTTTAGAGAAAAATTATGTTCGATTTCTTATTTTATTTTTTAGCGGCTGATGATGTTATGGAAGAAAAAACGGTTTGGCGACCACTTATCCCTGTGGATATTATCGGCGAGATTGTTATACCTGGTAAAAACAGTTTGGAAAAAGAAATTCAACAAGCAAGAGAAAGAACTACATTGCAAGCGATTTATTTTGACAAGAGCATGTAAGTTTGATGGATTTAAATGTGGGTTAAGATTAAATGTTTTTTTAGGATACCTGATTCTCCTGCAGAGCCTGATTTAGAGATTCATTCGACGATTGAGCCGACGATAATACCTTTGGATGATCAGACAGGGAATCCAGATTCGGTTATATCGTATAAAACTAAACCGTGGCCAGAGCCCAAAGGGTATGAGCCTGGTATGAAATCGCATGAATCTCCACCGCAAATGGCGTTTCAAGATGTTCCTCCTATGCTTCAACAACCGCCGATGATGGGAAATCCGCAGTTTGGCCCAGGCCCAGGACCGTTCCCAAATGTCCCTTTTATGCCCGGACAGGGATGATGCCTGGTCAAGAATGGATGGTGAACGGAGAGACGAATATGATGAATGATAATAACATGATGATGATGGGGATGAACCCTGGTATGCCAGCAATGAATCCAAACATGCCTGCGATGAATATGCCACCAAATATGATGCCGCCTGGTATGATGGGGCCGCCTGAAATGTTCCAAGGCCCTCCTGATATGATGCCTCCATTTTTCGGACCGAATCCTGGAATGTTGGGCCTAGACCAGGTGGACCCTTTCAAGGAAACAACGGACCTCCTATGCAAGACAATATGAGAAATCCGCGACCTTGGTTCAACAAGCAAAACGGTGGACCCCCTGGCGGCGGCGGAAGTTGGCGCCACCCCAACAAAAATAACATGAAAGGTAAACTACACTTCAAACTTTTTCTTTATTTAAATCATTATTTACAGGCGGTAACAATTGGAAGAATAAAGGAATCTGCAACAACTTCTCAAGAAAAGGCTTCTGCCGTGTTCCTAACTGCCAGTATAAACACATCAAACCCAACAAAAATAGATAGAACGAGGATTCCTTTTAAAAAAATGATCTCCCATCTTCGTTTTAACCAAACCTTGTACATTTTATCGTTATTTTAAAAATGTTTTATATTTTTGTAAATAAAACTTTAAAGTTTGTATAAAAGGAAAATATTATTTTGTTTTTTATTGCAAATAATTGAATTAAAGAGTTTCTAACGTATATAAATTGTAAAAAATATAAAAGTTAAATTTCATTTATTTATGAATTTTTTACTACTTTGTAAATTTTTATTGCATTGTAAATTGGAAATAGAATAGACATTTTTATAAGAATTTTGTTTTTTACTTTCTCAACTTGTTCCTTCCTCGGAATACCGTAAAGCAGGGGGGGGGGGGGACCTAGAAAACGGGCAGAGTTGGGAATATTCATATTAATAATTAGGCGTATTCATATTTATGAATATACTAATAAGCTATAACTTATGACATAGAATAAGACCAGTGGATACCTAAACCACTTGGTCTTTATTCTATGCTTATGATTATGAGTGTTCTTCACAATCGCACACAATTTTGGAAAAACCCTATGAATTTCCAGTTATTCATATTTTTTAAATGAATTTCTGGAAAAAATTTTAAAATAAATTATTGGTAGATTATGTTTAAAATGTTTAAAGAAGGGGGGGGGGATTTGTCTGTGGCGCTGGGCAGACTTTTTTTTCCGGACATCTCATCCAATTTTCTTTCGCAATTACTTAAAATCTACATTTTTTTAGAATCTCACTGGCATCACGTTCATCCAGTCCAATTTTATTCACTTTTCTCATGACGTCATAAAAAAATTCTATTCACTTGAGGCAACCACAGAATGGAGACGAGGCAACCTTATTAACCCTTCCCTAACCATGCTTTTGTTTACATTTTTATTAAAGAATTATATATTTAAAAATGGAATAAGAGGTAAATATCTTTAAAACGATTGGTACCTCCGATTTATTCATTTTTTTTTAGATTAGACAATGCTAAATGATGATTCTGACGAATTATTCAGCTTAATTTGTGACTTTTGTGGCCTCAGCTTTGAAAATACCCAGAAGAAAAACGAACATATCAGATCATCTCATTCTTCCTCTAATATTGTCAGTAATTTATTAGAATCAGATTCTGATGAAGAGTTATTCGGTGTGTTCTAACTCAAGTAGAATTTAACGCTCAGAACGGTCTAGATGACGATTTAGATGAAGAATTAGGGAACGTCCTTGACAAAGTAGAAGCTAATGCCGTGAAAATTTGAAAGAAGTAAGCGCTGGCGCACAAAATATACCTAAAAATTTTATCCCAGTTATAGAGTGTGGAAACACTTCTGTTTTGACAGAAAACATCCCTTTAAGCCCTAACAGATCAACGGATTCAATTGAAACTAGAAACCCATATTCTCCATATTCGGAGCCAGATGATATACCCACACAAATATTACCAGAATCTCCTGTAAAAACTTCTTCCCCTAATAAAATGCACACGATTGTCCTAGACGATAATTTCTTCTGTCCAAAGTGCTTTCGCACTTTTGAATTTCAAGCTAATTTTGATTTCCATACCTCTTACTGCAAATTAGATACTGATCTGGTTGAGGGCGGAAAGTCAACTGCTTCTTCTACAGCAGGTAAAGTTCTCCAATTCGCATCTTAGAGCTTAGGGATAAGCTGGACGCAGACATTTGTACTGTAAAAATTAAGAAATGTGCTGCAAATTATTTAAATACCGATACATCAAAGGTTTTCTGTGCCTCATAATTTTTTCCCCATAACTTTTTGGCCGCAATTTTTGCAGAATCTTAGAAACTTTCTTTTCTTTCAAAAATCTACTTATTGTAATTTTCTTTAAAATGAAGAGTATTTGTATGGCCGTGCACATTGAATTGACTTTAGACCTTCTAACGGAGGCGGTACCGCCCCCCTGGGGGCTGGGAAGTTTGGGGGCTTAAGCAAAATTTGTGGTTTTAATATCGGAAAGTGGGGTAAGACGGGGAGCTGTTTTTAAAAATATTTTTGTGATTGGTAAAAATATTTCATTATTTAGCATAGCCCCCAAAGCTCTGCTCATTAGATTTTAAGTTTTTTGAGTTAACAGCGGGATTTTTCAATTTAAAGCAAATCAAATAGTGATGACGTCATGGGGTTGCGTCCCTAGCAACGGTTGGAATGAACGTCGACTTCTTCTTATCAACCTTATCACTGCACGTGATGCACACGTGATGCCTTGTTTTTTGTAGAATCCACACCTTCAATTTTGTATAACATTTCAAGTTTTCTTAATTCTTATCTCTATTTTTATGTTGAACTTTTTTTCCTGTAGATTTCAATGAAAAGCGGTAATAGCCAAGTAGATCGAATTCTTGTTTGTTGTGGTTTTTTTATGATAAATCTAGGACATCGCATAGATCATATCCATCAAAAAACCACAACAAACGAACTTATGAAAAAAATTTTAATTTTGTTTCTATAATATTCATTACTTATTAATTATTATTACAGGTTTCAGTGGTTATCAAAATTTGTTAAAACCTGTGTGCGATCTCGGCGAATGCTGCTACATCAGAAGAGCTGAACATTTGGAAAAGTTTTCACATCCTCACTGTAATTTAATTTAATTCTAAAGCTTTATTTAAATTAACTTTTTAGTGGAATTCTTGCTTGAAAAAATCCCTAATATCACCGAGGGTCTTCCACGGAATTACGTCCCGAAAGTGAGCAGGCAGACGACGTTAGAGCAGCTTGAAGTATTGAAGTCTTTAAAAAATAAAGTTGTCATCATCGACGAAGATAGGCCTGTTTTAAGCAATCAAGAATTAGACGAAATGTTGAAAAAGTATAATGAGAATGGGATTTGTTCGTACGGTGAAAAATGTTTTCGCCGCAACCCCCATCACTTTATGTGCTATCGACACCCACATAGTATGTTCTTTCTATTTAAAAAATTGTATAACTTTTTTTTAGTCGAAAATTTAATATTGGAACATGGTGATAACATTCCTGATTTTGCTCGTAAAGGCCTAAGTTTGGATTTATTTAAAGAGCAGATTGCTTTTGTTAAAAAATTCATGAATTCTGATTCGTCAAAAAAAAGTGAAGTTAAAGATGCAGGACCGACAGCATCTTCTTCCAAACCGCCAAACGTCTCTGCAGAAAGGCACATGAAAAACCTCCAGGCTGAGGAGAACTGCCGAGTCGTCATATTGGACAGAACTAAACAAAAAGTCGCTGATAAACTTAAAATAACTGCTCCATACAATATTTTTCTTACTACAGTCTCCAGCTCGTCTGAAACTCACACAGACATGCATTCTATCTGCTTTCCAGAACTCCTGGATAATGCTTTAGGTGACCTTGAAAGTTCGTTGCAGGTTAACTTTATGGTCGAAATCGGTTGGTTGTTGGCACAATACCAGGTTATGGGACACAGGTATTTTTTGTGTTTCTTGTTTTCTGATTTATTGATTTTTTGTAGAGGTAAACCTTTAACGCTTATTTATGGCGATATCGATGTTGAAATTGATGGAAAATTTAAACATGTTACTTCATCCAAAGTGAAACCTCCATCTCCTTTTGGCTCTCATCACACGTAATTTTATTATTTTATTTGATTACTTTTTCAACAATCTTTTAAGGAAAATGATGGTTTTTTCATACACCGATAAAAGCGTGAGGGTGGTTGTTTCCACTGCCAATTTGGTCGAGTCTGACTGGGATAATCGAACCCAAGGGTAATTAGGAAAATTTTTTGTATAATGGATGCTGTGAAAGAAATATTTTAGGTTGTGGATCAGCCAAAGATGCCCAGTGATGGAAGAAGGGAGCAACACAATGTCTGGCGACAGCTCAACCAACTTTAAAAGAGATTTATTGAGATATCTTAATAATTACAATTTACCTACTCTTACTCCTTGGATAAATAAAATCTCAATATGCGATATGTCCAGAATCAGGTATGCCAACTTACAGGGTGTCCCAACTAGAGTAGACCAGCAACGAAAACCTCTCTAGTTGGGACACCCTGTATATTCTATCCGCATCCCATTATGCATATAAGAATTAAAGACCTTTTTAACATAATTTAGTGTCATGTATTTAACAAGAAACCAAAATTTATGATATTACAAGCCGAAACATATTTTGTGTATGAGGAAGAATTAAAACAGATGTTTTCATTCTTACATCCCCCGCTTTGGAGACAATTATTTCGAAGGAATAATTGAATAAAAAAAAACTTCTTAACTTCTTTCTTCTTTCTTCAATAATTTCAATAATATTCTTTCTTCTTTCTTAAATAAATCATAACATATTTTCCATTAAGTTTCATCAATTTTCCTTTCATCAAATTTCCAATGTGTTGATAGGATGTCTTCAGTCTTGATCGTAGATATAATAAAATAATGATAATGATAATAATAATTCCTATCTCCAAGCAAATCTTCTTGTAAGATAGTATACTTCAGTCATATAAGACGATTTAATAAAACGACCATATTAGGCCCAATACACGGTAATAATAATATCAATTAAGTAATGAATAATAATAATAATCGATCTTGACCATCCCTCACCAATGGATTTGTCTTGAAATCTTGAGCCGGGAATTTTCCGTGTTGAATCTTGATTTTCATTCTTAAATTTTGATTTTGATTCTTGAATTTTGATTTTCTTTTCATTCTTGAATTTTCATTGTCAATTTCAATTATTTCAATTTGTGTTGTTTCCAGAGAATTTTTTTTTTAGATATTTTGTTCCGACTTACAATGAAAAGATCTTTAAATTTTGGTTTTATAAGAATTAAAGACCTTTTTAACATAATTTAGTGTCATGTATTTAACAAGAAACCAAAATTTATGATATTACAAGCCGAAACATATTTTGTGTATGAGGAAGAATTAAAACAGATGTTTTCATTCTTACATGCATTTATTTTATTTTTAAAGCGTTTTCTTCATTGCATCCGTCCCTGGGACACACACTGCCGACAGCCATCTTTGGGGACAAAAATCCCTTCGTCGTGTCCTCAACGAAAATGTACGCGTTTCCGACAATTCTTTTCCTGTGATCCTACAAAGTTCTTCTATCGGCTCTTTAGGCCCTAAGCCTGAATCATGGTTACTCGGCGATATAATGACTACTTTCACCAGCGGTAAAAAGACGGAATCAGCAATCCTCCTCGTATATCATTTGTAAGAATCTTATTAATAATATTCTTAACTAATATTATTTTATAGGTTTATCCTAGTTTTAACAACATTGTGAGTAGTTACGACGGACTTTTCGGTGGCGGATGTTTACCTTACTCTCAAAAAACTCAAGATAAACAGCCCTGGCTAAATAATTATTTATGGTAAAAGATTCTATAGTTTAAATTATTTAAAAAAAAAACTTTTAATAGTCAATGGAAAAGCGACAAAAAGCATCGTACCAGAGCTCCTCCACATATCAAATCTTATTGCCGAGTTTCTCCAGATCATACAAAACTTTCTTATTTCCTACTTACAAGCGCTAATTTATCGAAAGCTGCTTGGGGTAATATCTCAAAAGCAGGAACGTTAAATATTCTTTCTTATGAAGCCGGTGTCCTTTTTCTTCCCCAAATATTTGTAAGTATCGTAATCTTACTATATCATCACTTTTACTATGCATCAATTTTAAAATAGTTTTCGACTGATTACTTTCCGTTGACGGATGAAAACAATGACCTTGAACTTCCGTTGTTTCCGCTGCCGTATGATCTTCCGTTGACGCCTTATGAAACCAACGACACTCCATGGGTCATCGACCATATTATTTAACAACATAAAATGTTATAAATAATATAAACCCTTGTTTCTGCTGCCTTGTGGCAGCTCTTAACTTAATATTAAGTAATACTTAATTAAATGTTTATTTTGGAATTAAAAATACATCATATTTTATATTATCTATCCTAAGCCAAGTAGAGTTCCTAGTGGAACATAAGTCAAATTGTACTGGGCCTGAAATCTGAATGAGTTTCGTTCCTTTTGTTACATTTTTAGGACTTACGCCGTTTATCGTTATCACTCGTGAAGGGTAAAATATCAAAAAGCGCTTATTCTAAAAAAGAAAATATATTTTTTTAAATTCTTGATTTAACTTACTTTTTCAATAGGGAGGGAAAGCACTAGTGAAAATGCCAATAACACGGTTAATACGAATAGTTGAAGTTTCATTTTTTTAAAATTTTTTGGTTCCATGTCTCCCTATTATAGTACTGAGTATTGAATTATTCAAAAAGGATAATGTGGGGGCATTTATGCGAGGAAGAAATCGCATTTTGATTCACGGTCGAAATTTACACTTCAATGAATTTTGTTTATGTTATGGTTGCTAGTGACAAATATGAAATTTTTGATGAAAAACCGTTTTGTTGGACTTAGTTTGCTGGCTCCATGGGTAAATACTGGAACACCCTGTATATCGCGGTCTCTGGGAAAGGGGCAAAAATTACTAAAGGAAGATTTCGTCGTTGAAGATGCAACATGTGCTAACTTGCATTTTGGGCTAAATGAGGTTTTTATTATTGAATTTGAAGCGAAATCTACCGCGGCTTCAGTCAGTTAACTGAGTTTTGTAAAAAAAATTCATCAGAAAGCAGTTCAACTGCCAAAAATGATAACATGTGATATCTGAAATCTGAAGAGCACGATTCAGTTTTTTGTCTCTCCTGAAAAGTAGCCAAAAGGAAGATAGCACATGTTGAATCTTCATCGACGATTTGGTGAAAACCTAATGAAAATTACTGTAATGAAATACTCCTGGAAAAAACCAATGGCGACGGACGTTGTGATGGGAAGACCATGGGTCATTTTGATCCTTGGGATTTTTAGGACCCATTTTGGTCAAAAACTAAGGAAAACTCTCAAAAATCCAGTGAAAATGGAGTTTATTGGTCAAAAACTGAGGAAATCTCCCACCAATCCTGTAAATACAGTCGAACCTCGATAACTCGAATCCCTTGATAACTCGAAGGAAACGTCTGGCCCTTGAGAAAACCTTGATTACTCGAAGAAAAAACCATACATAACTCGAATTTTTTTTTAGACTTTCAGGGCGCAAAAACCTCTGTAAGTCGAATTTTCGGTGGCCGGACCTCTATAACTCGAATTTTCCGCTTCACCACGAGGTGCCCGCTCGGCGTGTCTCAGCCTGCATGACCCTCATGACCCTCCCTCACCCCTATCCTTTCCCCTCTCCGATCGAGCGCATGCGTTGTCGGACGGCGAGAGACTTGTTTTTTCTCATTGTCTTTCCAAGAAGGTTCAGGAAAAAGACTAAAGCCTTAATTAGTCGAATTATTGGGCACAGAACCTCGATGACTCGAAACCTTGATAACTCGAAACCTCGATAACTCGAACTTTTTAGTCCGTCCCTTGAGATTCGAGTTATCGAGGTTCGACTGTATGTGGTTTTCTGTTCAAAAACCAAGAAAATTAGAGGCTACTTTGCTAAAAACCAAGAAAAACTTCTGTAAATTCTTTAAAAAGTGGGTTTCTCGGTCAAAAAACGGCGGAAACTCCTTAAAATCCGATAAAAATGCGTTTTCTCATCAAAAAAACTCCCAAAATTCCTGGGAAAATGTGGTTTTCTGTTCAAAAACCTTGGAAAACTCTGGAAAATTAGAGGCTACTTTGCTAAAAACCCAGAATAACTTCCGAAAATCCTGATTAAATGGGGATTCTCGACCAAAAAACGGAGGAAACTCCCAAAAATCCAAAAAGTGTAGGAAACTCCCAAAAATCCGATGAAAAAATGCATTTTCTTGGCCAAAAAAACAGAGGAATTCCCAAAATGCAATGAAAAAATGCATTTTCTCGGTTAAAAAAAAAAACCGATGAAAACTCCTAAAAATCCAATAAAAATGCATTTTCTCGGTCAAAAAACTGAGGAAAATTCCCAACAATCCTGAAAAAATGTGGTTTTCTTTCAAAAACCTTGGAAAATTCCAGGAAAATTAGAGGCTACTTTGCTAAATCCCAGAGAAACTTCTGAAAATTCTTTTAAAATGGGGTTTCTCGGCCAAAAAACGGCGGAAACTTCCAAAAATAAATTAAAAACGCATTTTCTCGGCCAAAAAAAATGGAGAAAACTCCCAAAATGCAATGAAAAATACATTTTCTCGGTCAAAAAAAAGGAAGGAAACTCCTAAAAATCCAATAAAAAATTCATTTTCTCGGTCAAAAAACTGAGGAAAATTCTGTTGAAATGGGGATTCTCGACCACAAAACAGAGGAAACTCCCAAAAATCCGATGAAAAAATGCATTTTCTCGGTCAATAAACTTAGGAAACGCCTAAAAATCCAATTAAAAATGCATTTTCTTGGTCAAACAACTGAGGAAAATTCCCAACAATCCTGGAAAATTGTGGTTTTCTTTTCAAAAACTTTGGAAAATTAGAGGCTACTTTGCTGAAAACCCCCAAAAAAAAACTTCCGAAAATTCTATAAAAATGGGGTTTTTCGGCAAAAAAAAAAAAAAACGGAGGGGACTCCCTAAAACCCAATAAAAAAAGCATTTTCTCGAAAAAAAACTCCCAAAAATCCAATAAAAAAAGCATTTTCTCGGTTTAAAAAACTTAGGAAAACTCCCAAGGATGCTAAAAAATGGAGTTTCTCCATATTATTATTTTATATTTTTTTAAAAGCATAAATAAACACACCGTTGGTCTTATTTTATGTTAGGAGGGAGAAACAGCGTGTTTTTCTTCAGTTCAGTCAGGTTTTGGCGGTACTCGTTTTCTGACGTCCATTGTTTCTACGTCACTACTCTTATTACAGAAACGTTGAAACCTTTAATTTTATACTCTTGCAAGGTTAGGTTGTTTGAGTTGCCATAAGTTCGGGAGTTCCTTTGAATTATTGTGTTAAAAAGAAAGTAAAAAATGAACGTGCCGGCCGTATTTGTCGATATGACATCGGAGCAGCAAGCTGTGGAGCTGAGGGAGTATTTTGTCAACCTGGGAGCTGAAATATCAGCGGAAAAAAGCCCCAAAGGTATCGAAGACGACCTCCATAAGATAATCGGCGTCTGTGACACGTGCTTTAAGAACAACGAGACAGAAATCGAATGCGTTCTCAATTCCATCGTTTCCATGCTTGTCCTTATTCCTTTGGACAGGATGGAAAATCTTATATTGGCTTTTTGCGAAAAGCTGACCAAAGCGAAGGGTCAAACTATGGGTGAGGTCGGGCTTAGAGTACTTTGGCTCCTCTTTCAGAATTTAGACGAAAGAAGTCCTACTAGGTATCACGTCTACTATAGTTTGGTTCAAGTCGCCAAGCCAATCGAACAGATTAGAGCTGTCTTCTCGGGTGTCGACAATCTCAAACTTCATTTGCCGCTTGCCCTCCCACCACAGAGCAGATGCAGAAGTTATTGAGGTTGCTTCACGAAGTTCTTTTGCATTGTAAAGAGAGCGATCTTGCTGCCAAAGTCATGATGGAACTTCTTGGAACGTACACAACGGAGACAGCATCGCATGCCAGAGAAGATGCCCAAAGATGTATCGCTGCCGCTCTCGCCGATCCAAACACGTTCCTTCTCGACCCTCTCTTATCTTTAAAACCAGTCAAATTCCTCGAAGGCGAACTTATCCACGATCTTTTAACCGTCTTCGTATCCGAGAAATTATCCGGCTACATTAAATTCTATGAAGCCCACAAAGAATTCGTTCATACCATGGGACTCAACCATGAAGCGAACATGAAAAAAATGCGACTTTTGACTTTTATGCAACTTGGAGAAAGCTGCCCGGAAATGTCGTTTGACACGATTGTTAAAGAGCTGATGATACCAGAAGAAGAAGTCGAAGGTTTCGTCATTGATGTTCTCAAAACCAAGCTTGTCAGAGCAAGAATGGACAGAGCTGCTAAGAAAGTTCACATTTCCAGTACCATGCACCGTACTTTTGGCCCTGAACAGTGGGAATCGCTTAGGAACACTTTGCAGTCGTGGAAAGCCAATCTTATCCAGATGCAATACAGCATGAGTGCAGTCGTCAATAGGGCTCACCATGGTTAAAAAAATATTTGTATTAATCCAATAAAAGTTTTGTACATTACATCTCTTTTGACTCACTGTAATACCATCCATGTCCACTTTTTTGGAGAACCATATCATTGGCTCCCTACCCTGTGTAGGGCGTATTCGTATTTACAAATACGAATACATTCACTTATTATAATTTTGTAAATATGTTCGTATCGTGTACGAAAAAATTGTATTTGTATTTCTGAATATTTAACAGTAAATACAAGTATTTAAGAGAGAATATTCAAAAATTTGAATACAAATAATACGTATTCGTGTAAAATCGAATGCATTCGTATTCGTTCTGTAAGTACGAATGCATTTGTATTCGTTCTGTAAGTACGAATGCATTCGTATTCGTTCTGTAAGTACGAATGCATTCGTATTCGTTCTGTAAATACGAATGCATTCGTATTCGTTCTGTAAGTATGAATACATTAGTATCAATCTCTTTTGACTTATTGTAATACCGATGTCCAGTTTTTTGGAGAACCGTACCATTGGCTCCCTACCCAGAATTGGCTATTCGTACGTAAATACGAATTCACTCATTATAATTTTGTAAATACGTTTGTATCGTATTTACAGGACGAATACGAATAAAATTGTATTCGTATTTCTGAATATTTAACAGTGAATACAGCTATTTAAGAGTGAGTATTTGAATTTTTTCAGTGAATGCGCATATTTAAGAGTGAATGTTCATATTTACTTGGTAAATACGCCTATTTGAGAGTAAATAACAATACACACGAAATATGAATATTCACTGTTAAATATGCGTCTTTACTGAAAAAATTTGAATACTCTCTCTTATGAATACAAATATATACGTATTCGTAAAAAAACGAATGCATTCGTATTCGTCCTGTAAGTACGAATGCATTCGTATTTGTTTTGTAAGTACGAATACATTTGTATCTACAAAATATTGGTAAATACAAACGTATTTATATTCGTATTAACAAAATTATAATGTGTGAATACGCCCAACTCGATCCCTACCAAGCAAAGCTAGCCCACACCCTGGATGAAAAAGAGCAGTAAAAAATGACAATTTAAAAATTATATTAAGTAAAGAAAATTATTCTATTTTAAAATGTTGTTTAATAGCTTTGACGGCTTTAAATCTATGAGAAACTTTATTTTTTTCTTCTTTGCCCATTTCGGCGTACGTGAGGTTGCTATCGTCCGGCTGAAAGCAAGGATCCCATCCGAAATCCCGAGGACCTCTCGGACTCGTGATTTTACCTCTTGTTTTACCTGAAATAAAATTTAGATTTTTGAAAAATTTGAAAAGAAATTACCTTGAAAAAGAATAACTTCTGAATCTTCAGATTCTGTGTATGCCATGGTACATACAGCAGTGGCAGATTTGTCGTCGAAACCTGCTAGCATTTTATGGAGACCTTCTGGACCAATTTTGTCCAAAAACCATTTAATATATGGACCTAAAAAAGAGATTAAATAAAAAAGAAAAAGTAAAATAAACCTGGGAGGTCTCCAAGTGCATCAAAGCACAAACAGGTATCTTCGACGATGACTGCTCCGCCTACAATTTGAGCTGCTTGACGACATTTTTTCTCGCATATTTCATCAATTTCGCCTTGAAGTTCAGGCAAATCTATTTTCTTATTGATTAACTAAAAAGAGGAAAATAAAAAAATGAAAAGCCGGCAAAAAAAACTCACGTTGAAAGGAACGTTGGGGCCTAGAATAGTCACGACTTCTTCGAGTTTCTTTTCGTTCCCCGTGACAAAAACGACCGTCTTTGACATATTCGACGTCTTAAGATTTAAGTTTAAAGTCGAGCTTAAAAGACGCGTGGAAAACAAACGTGATAACATCGCTTCTTGATAAGACTAATCGATGTCAAAATCGAACTTTTCCCGGGGTTTCAAATTTGATATTTATACCAACTACCTAAGTAGTAACTAACGAGAAAAAATAAAGTTGCCACGTGCAAATCTTGGTAGAATGCCAAGAAATTCGTTTTTTAAATTAGAGAGTACAATACTACAATTTTATCATATTGCGTTTCATTTAAAGAAGGGATTCCCAAATTTTTTAGCAAGTGGACCAATTTTGCTGAAAACGCCTAGACTCCTCTAAAAAGATTAAAAAGTTGGGAAATTTATCATTTTTGAAGTCTAAAGAACCCCCATTCAATCCGAAAATCCTGTAAAAATGGGGTTTCTCTGCCACAAAAAAGCCGAGAAAAACTCCTGGAAAAATGGTGGCTTTTTAGCAAAAAAACTCCTGGAAGTCCTATAAAAATGGGGTTTCTCGGTCAGAAAACCGAGAAAATCTTTCACAAATCCTGCATATAATAGAAATAGGGTTTATCTTTAAAAAAACTAAGGAAATTTCTAGGAAAAATAGGGTCTTATTTGCAAAAAACTGAGAAAATCGACTAAAATCCTGGAAAAATGGGGTTTCTCTGTCAATAAAAACTCGAGGAAAATAGGGGCTTCTACGCCAAAAAAAAAAAAAAAAAAACAAAGAAAAACGACCGAAAATCCTATAAACAAAAGGTTTCTTTGACTAAAAATCGAGGAAAACTTTGGAAAATTCTTTAACAACGGGGTTTCTTGGTCAAAAACTAAGGAAAACTCTCAAAAATCCAGTGAAAATGGGGTTCCTTGGTCAAAAAACTGAAAGAAAGAAAAAAAAAACTACCAACAATCCTGTAAAAATGGATTTTGTGGTCTAAAAACTAAGAAAAACTCCAAAAAAATTCAGTAGTTTCTTTGTCAAAAAACTAAGGAAAATACTCAAAAATGCAGTGAAAGTGGAGATTCTCGATCAAAGGCTTAGGAAACTGCCAATAATTCTGAAAATATTTTTCTGTTGAAAAAACTAGGAAAACTAAAGGCTACTTTTCAAAAAACCAAGAAAAACTTCTGAAAGTCCTATAAAAATACGTTTTCTTGCTCAAAGAACTGAGGGAAACTCCCAAAAATTCAGTAAAAATTGGGTTCCTTGGTCAAAAAACTGAAAGAAAGAAAAAACTAACAACAATCCAGTAAAAATGGATTTTTTGGTCTAAGAACTGAAAATCCAGTAAAAATGGATTTTTTGGTCTAAGAACTGAAAATTCAGTAAAAATGGGTTTTTTGGTATAGAACTGAAAATCCAGTAAAAATGGTATTTTTTGGTTTAAGAACTGAAAATCCTGTAAAAACGTAGTTTCTTGGTCAAAAAACTATGGAAAAACTCTCAAAAATCCTGTAAAAGTGGAGTATTTCCATCAAAAACTTAGGAAAACTCCCAACATTTCTGAAAATGGTTTTTCTCTTGAAAAACCTAGGAAAACTAGAGGCTACTTTGCAAAAAACCAAGAAAACTTCTGTAAGTCCTATAAAAATACGTTTTCTTGGTCAAAAAACTGAGGAAAACTCCTAACAACCCTGTAAGAATGGGGATCCTTCATCAAAAAACTTCCAAAAATCCTTAAAAATTGTGTGAAAAATTATCTTAGACTAAAAAAACTTATCCTTTGCAAAATATAAACGCAATATAAATTGAGGTTTTTTAATATTTGTTATTTATTTATATTAAAGCAGGTAAATACATATTATCAAAAAATATGTATAAAAGAAAATCAAGAATAAAAAATATATTTTATTGTGTATACAAAATAGTTTACAAAGTTCATACATTTACAGTTATTTTGATATGTATTTGAATATTTACAGAATATACAATAAGGCAAAAATAATGTAATATGTAAATGTATAGATATTTACAAGTAATATCACAATCACTAAAAATAGGACATCCCGTTAGAAAAATTTATATTATTAGTGTCAGTTCAAGGTTTAAAACCGTGTGTCCTTGAGACATCAAAAAAGAAGATAAACTAAGGATTACTAGGGTTGAATGAGCAAATAAAAGAAAAAGAATCACAGGTTATGGAGATATGTTGCTCATGTAAAGGGATTTAAGATCGGTTTTTGGCGACATTTCAAAAAGGGCGGCTCGACTTTGAGCTTCGCCTTTTTTGACCCAATGGCCATAAACTCTGAAGGCGCCGTTGTCGATGGCTTTTCGAAGCTCTTTGATTTTATATGGGTCATCAAGTGTACTAGTGAGTGGTACAGGGTCGGGAGATGCGGAAAGTCTTGATAGACGTATGATGGCCAGAATGCAGTAGGCGGCATATCTAAATTTTTTGATCGGTTGAAAATTGGATTTGAGAACTGCGGCCATTTGAGTGATGATTGAAAGACGTCTTGAGCTTGGAGCGAGCGATTCTTTGAGAGGAGCGACATCTTGTTCCCAGAGGGTCACATTGAAAAACGGATGAGCTAACGCTTCACCAACCGTATAGCGCTCTTCCGGGTCGACAACAAGAAGCCGAGTTATCAAATCTTTCGCTTCCTCCGATACATCAACCCATTCCGGAGAAGCAAAGCTGTACTTTCCCTCCATTATATTTCTTATCATAATTATCTGTTTTCTATGCCAAAAAGGAGGGCAACCAACAAGAAGGGTATACATGATGACTCCGCACGCCCATACATCAACAGGTAATCCATATCCTTTCTCATCTTCGTACATATTCACCCGAAGAACTTCAGGAGCCAAATATCCGGGAGTTCCTCTAAGTTCGGTTCTTAGTTCTCCTTCTTTTAATGCATAGGCGAAACCAAAATCAGTCAATTTAATATCATTATTGTCGTCCAAAAGAATATTTTCTGGCTTTAAGTCTCTATGAACGATGTTTTTCTCATGGACGAATTTTAAAGCGTCAAAAAGTTGCCTCATGACGCATTTCGTCTTCTTTTCAGATAAAGTGACGACGCTGGTTAAATAGTCGAAGAGCTCGCCGTTTCGGCAGAGTTCGAATACAAGGAAGATAAAAGTGGTTGATTCAAAAACGTCGTGGAGCTGAACGATATATTTGTGGCCGGCGACAAGCCGTAAAATCCTTATTTCCTCACGGGTGGAAGGTAAAGCGTCCGGTTCCGTACTGACATCGATGATCTTCACGGCGTATTCGCTCCCCGTCTCTTTCTCGACGCATCGCCTTACCGTCGAGCTCACTCCTCGCCCTAAAATCTCCTTTATTTCGTACTTTGCGTAAAATTCTTTCGCTGCGTCTTTATCAGGTAGAATATCATCGTCCTCCCTAGTCATCACTTAAAAAAAACTCTTTCGCAAAAAAAAATTCTTTGTTCTTTTTTTATTCACTTTTTTCAACCACTATCTAATCAGTAACTACCTTCCAGTTGGTTATATTTATCTATAGTTTCTTGAGTCTCCACTATAAATTTCAAGAGAGAAAATTATCCAACTATCCGCAAAAATGGTTAAATTGGCGATGCACGTAGTGAAAGTAAAATTTATAAAAGCCTGATAATTTTTTTCCTTAGTTGGCTACATTGCTAAAATTGAACCATAAAAGTCTTTTGTAACCTTCCTAAGCTTCACAAGAAAGTCAGACTAGCGTGTCTAACCTCCTTCTTAAATTATTTAAAGTTTTAATTAAATTAAACCGAAAATGAGGAATATTAAAGAACCAGAAACTCCGATTAAGTTTGTTCAGTTGGATGGCCTTGTAAGTACTGTTGAAAAATGAATTTTTAGTATTACAATATTGGTCGTTTTAGGTGGTCATGAAGATGCTGAAGCATTGCCATGAAGAATGCGCCGGGAACATCGAAGTTGCCCAGGGGGCTTTGCTAGGTTTGGTCGTCGATTCCAAATTGGAAATCACGAATTGTTTTCCTTTTCCGAAGACCTACGATGAGACCATCGACGAAGGTATGATGGATCTCTTCAAATTTGGGTTTATTGTGTTTTTTAGAGGAATATCAATTGGAAATGATGAGGAAGTTGAGAAGAGTGAATATTGATCATTATCATGTTGGCTGGTATTCGAGTTCGGATGTTGGAAGCTTTCTTACAGTCCCTCTTCTTGAGTCGCAGTACCATTACCAGACTTCCATTGAAGAGTCCGTCGTCATGGTCTATGGTAAGAAGTTAAACCTGTTACTTATTATTTCTCGCTTTCAATATAACACACCTTTACAAAGGCCTCCTCTTATCTCTTATACTTGTTCTTGTGGAACAAAAATCCCTTTAAATGTGATTTTTTTGGCCCAAAGAGCTTGGAAAACACTCTTTGACGGATGAAAGGACTTTTTTAGTCCTAAAACCTTTGATACGCCCCAAAAAACATTAAATTTGGATGAAAACAACGGAAATTCACATTTATAGAGGGCTCTAAAAACCTTTAGGGGAGGGTGGGGTAATTGGAATCACTTAACTTTGAGGGGGCATATTTCAGTTCTGGACACTCTCAAAATAACTTTCTTTTGACGTTTCACTTGAGAAATTATCCAATTTTAAGAATCTAGCTCTTTTCGTCTCCCTTTATTGATATGTTTTCACAATTTATAAGGAAATCCTAGAAGGGTGCTATGATCCCGATTCCTTGCTGTGTGGGGTAATGGGGATCAGGGTGATAAAGAATTTCGGCATGATATTTCAACTTATATTTTCGACTTTTCAAATGACTCATACTTAGGGGAGATGCACAAAAACCAACATAATTTCCATAACTTGTATTTAAACCTCAAAATATTCAAAATGCCCCAACTCAACCAGGATTAGTATGGCCGCCAAACATTGTTTAGGTACCCTCTGTTTTTTTCTAACGTTCTTCACTTTTCAACGCGAGGTGAGTTGAATTCAGTTATTTTCTTTTTACATTTCCGCCACTGCAGTATTTGTAGCAACTATTTAGCTGTAAAATAGCGCTACTGTTTTATAAAAATGTACCCCACCTCGTGATTCCCATTGCCCCACCCGTGTGATCCCCATTACCCCACTTGGACGTGTTTACAAGAACGCGTGCCATTACCATAGTTTGGTACATTTTTATAAAACAGTAGCGCTATATTACAGCTAAATAGTTGCTGCAAATACTGCAGTGGCGGAAATGTAAAAAAAAAAAAAATAACTGAAGTCAACTCACCTCGCGTTGAAAAGTGAAGAACGTTAGAAGAAAACAGAGGGTAAACAATGTTTGGCGGTCATACTAATCCTGATTGAGCCTGAGACAAGGCGTCTTCACAAATTAGTTTGCTGGTACCTCAAAAAGTCGCAGCACTTGATATAATTCTCTTTCTGGGCGCGGATTTTTTATAAACTTGGTGATCCCCATTCCCCACTGATCCCCAATGCCCCACTCTCCCCTAAATGAAATTTTTGGCCATAAGAGCATGGAAACTGCCCAGAAAATTTGTAAAACTGATTTCAGGTGGAAAAGTTAAATTCGTCTTTGGCCTAAAAGGGCGTTTTTAGGCTTACAAAAATTAAAAAATTTCTCTGGGGGAAAATCAAAAACTGTTGAAAGGCATTCTAAACTCTGGTAAAATGGAATTTCATAGTCTGAAGAACCACAAAAACTTCCTAAAATCAGATAAAGTTTTTGGGAACAACTAAAAGCGTGGGTCTTCTTGGAAGACAAATTTTTTTTTCATAAAATCCAGTTAAATTTGAGAATCTTGGCCAAAAGAACAAAACATCTGAAGAGAAAAAATAGTGTTTTTAGTCTAAAAAAACTTAAAAAAACGTCCAAAAATTCACCAAAACTAACACAAAAAGGGGAAAACCTGCTAAAAGTAAGATTTTTGTAAAAAAGAGCGTGGAAACTTCCCATACAAAAAATTGGGTAAAAAGGGCTTTTTAGGCTTTTTAAAAAAATTGAGAATTTTTAAGGGGAAAATCGGTGAAAACTCTTTTGAAAGAAAGTCTAAAATATGATAAAATGGAATTTTTTTTTGTGATAAAGTCCGAATAAAGTTGGAGGGAAGAACTAAAAGAATGGGTCTTCTTGGGAAAAAAAGACACAGGAAATCTTCCAAAAAGTCCAGTAAAAAGCTACAATCTTAGTCAAAAGAGTTTCCCCATATAATTTGTTGAGATGATATACCTTCTAGCGTTTAGAAAGACCAATAAGAATGGTGTTTCCTGACTTAAATTTTAATAAAACTCCTTTTCACCTGAAAAATGTTTTTTTCATTGTCGACAAACTATGGCGATGATAAATCTTGATAAAGGGGTTGTTCTGGCCAAAATAACGAGGGAAACCCCTAAAAAACCATTAAAAGGAGGTTTCCTGGCTGAAAAAGCCAGAAAATCTGATAATATGGAAGCTTATTGGCCAAAAGACTCGAGAAAAACACTAGAAATGTTTTTTTGGGAGTTTTGTTTTGTCCAAAAGAATCACAAAACGTGTCATGGCCACAGTTTTTAACCGATTTTCACCAAATTTTTTATTTGTTTTATAGACACTCAAAAGACCGAAAGAGGTTTCTTGACGTTAAAAGCGTACAGGTTAACCCCTCAGGCAATCAACATGTACAAAGAGGGCGATTTTACTCCAGATGCTATGAGAAATCTTAAGGTTTCTTATGAGAATCTTTTGATCGAAGTTCCAGTCTACATAAGGAATTCACCACTTACAAACATCCTTATGTGCCAATTGAACGAAATGATTCCTCCTCAGCAAGGATATAATTTCCTTGATCTTAGCACATCGTGAGTACTAAAATAAACGTTGGTCATTATTTTAATTTATTTCAGCTCCGTACTTGAGGGTCAGCTAAGAAGCTTGATGGAACATATCGACGAGTTGAATCAAGAAGCCGTCAAATTCCACAGGCATCAATCTGCCGTTAATCGTCAAAGCCAAGACAAATATAGATACACGATGAAAAAGGTAATTTTTATTTATTTTTATATTCATTTTCTTTATATTTTTTCAGATGCAAGAAAATGCTGCACGAGAAGCCAGAGGAGAGCCACCACTTCCGGACGATGAGAACAAACTTTTTAAAACTCTTATGGTCCCTCCTCGACTCATGCCGACCATCATGTCCGGTCAAATCGATGCTTATTCCCAACATATTTCGCAATTCTGTACCCAATCACTTGCCAAACTTTATATCATGCAGTCTCTTCAGCCTGAAAATAACTAAATTTATCTTCTTGATTGTATTCTATCATAATTTTTCGTACTTGTATCAAAATTGTATTTATTGTCTACCATTTTTTGTGAAGATAATAAACTAAGAAATGAAATTGAAGTGTTTTTATTGAAGTGTCTGAAGTGTGGATTAGGGTAGTCGTAGGATTTGTTTAGAATTGGGCCAGCATTTATCGGCTTTTTGTTTGGAGAACAATTTGGCTAAAGACCCCATTTTCGCCCGAATTTAAAAGCGTAATATTCAATTTTTGGGCCAAATTCCTATTTCAACAGAGTTTTAACTTCCTTTAAGAAGTATTGTGATACCCTCCACAACGGGTTTTTGGGGGTCTTTCAGACCCCGGAGGGTCCGGATATTGATCTTTTCCGATCTCAACTGTGTCAGTGGTACCGGCCGGCCGTCCTTAGTATTTTTCTGGATTTTGGAACCGATTTTCACCAAATTTTCACTCAATCTTCCTTAGTCGGTGAACAAGGGGCGATTTTTGAATTTCCAAAAATTGCGGAGATATGTCTGTTTGAAATTTTAAAAATTCGCCGTGGCCGAACCGTTGGTCCGATTTTCACCAAATTTTCACCAATTACTCCTTACATTTTTTACTAATTTTTGGTGTAAAAAAATTATCATTTTAGTACAGAAAATTTTATACTTCCATGCCTTATGAGAGGGGCCTCTCTTGGGCAAGTCCCATTATTTCTACCTTGATACTTGGAAAAATTTTCGAAAAAAAAAAAGAACTTGGACAATTTGGGGGAAAAAAAGCGGAAATTAAAAAAGAAAACGGAACTTTAAAAAAAAACTTAGATCCTCCATTATACTTCCTCCTCTGTCATTTCTTGACCTTATACCCCTCCCTTATATTTTCCCTCCGTTATACTTCCCCTCCCTTATATTTCCCCTCCATATACTTCCCCCTCCGTTATAATTCCCCTCCCTTACACCTCCCCCTCCTTTATACTTCTTCCTCCTATAGTTTTACTTCTCTTTAAGGAAGTTTCGTTGGAAGCTCTTCAAACTAGTACTTTAGATTATTTTAATTTACTATTTCTAGTAATCCATTTAAAAAAATCCAGGTTATACCTATAACGTTTTAACAAATTTTTGGAAAGTTATCGTTTTTTAAAAATTATTTTGAGGTAAATGTTACAAAAAATTAAATAATATAATTTTATGTATTTCTGATGAAATATTGATACAATATGGAAATTGGAACAAATTGATAAACGTATTCATACGTGCATTCACATTCATAAGTTTTACCTTTATGATACACTAAGGATGATGGAGCCATTCTAGGAATGTGAGAAGAATAAAAAAAATAAATTTTTTAGTCATTTTGTATATTTCAACATTTAAAAACGTAATTTTTAAATTAATTTAGAATTTAACTCAGATACTACATCTGTAGCTTTTTTCCCCAATTCTTTCGCTTGGTCGATTAAATCAGAGATCAAGGTTTCCGACGCTTTGTAAGACTTGGACTGCATGAGCCAACTAAGTTGAGTTGAATATTCTTGATACTTTCGTCGATCATCGAATTTATTTTGTTGACATCCACTTTTCCGACCAAAAGATCCACCTCACCTTCCGGACGACTCTCCACATTAAGAACCTAAATCGGAAATTCATATAAACTGTAATAAAAAGTTTACCTGAACGGTCAAAAGGAACGAAGCGATAAACAACAATTTGAAATCCATTTTGTAACGGAACTTAAGTTTGCACCGAAATCCTGGGTTTTAAATATGAAATTTTAATTAGATTTAAATTAATTTTTCCTTGACCTTCAACCTCATTACAAACAATTCACATCGTGCATTATGTTTCTCAATTTATTCTTAAAATATTCATTTTGGCAAAATTAAGGATGATTTTATTTTGTTTTCATCCATCTAATGGATGAAAATGTGCACCCTTTTTGCACGATTTTAAGGGGTTTTCCTCAATTTTTTTTTGGCATAGAAATTCACCGGATTTTGAGGTGTTTTCCCTTCATTTTCTGGCGTTATCACCAAAGATCCTTTTAATACCATATAAATTCCCATTCAACCGGATTTTTTGGTCCAAAATACCAGTTCTAATGGTTTTCTGGACTTTTGGCTGTGGAGATTTGACTTAAGAAAGTTTTCTTCAGTTTTTTGTCCCAAATGAACAAATTTAACTTCCTCAAAAACGAAGTTATAGCGATACCTCTTCAAACCATGACCTCTGGAAAAGGGCCTTTCCAGACCTTTAAGCAAATTTCCTAGGTTCTAAGTTGTACCAATTTTAAGGGTTTTTTTTTTTTTTGCTGGCTTTTCAATATTATTGTTCCAACCACAGTTTCAAACTCCTGGAGCATGTGCAGAAGGATTTGTACGTCAGATTTGACGGACAAATGATTGAGCGACGTCAGATTTGACGTATAAGTCCTTCTGCGCATACTCCAGGAGTTTCAAACCAGTTTGAAACTGCGGTTGGAACAAAGCTAATATTGAATGCCTTTAAAACCCTTTAAAAAATTGAATTTTTCAAGTTTTTACAGTAGTATAAATGTATAAATAATTATTGGGTGGTCATAAAAAAATATTTTAAGATAAAAAAAGATGTTATTTTATACATAAATAGGTACA
>JACGAQ010002102.1:0-46303 GCA_014119065.1 Orius insidiosus | reverse complement strand
AGAGATCCATGAACATCTGAAAAACCAAATGCGATTTTTTTCGTCATCTGCTCTTTTCGATTTCTATATTTCAAGTTTCTCTTAGAATTGTGTAATTTAGGTCATTTAAATATTATAAATGATTATTATAATCAAGTCTATTATGAATGAGCAAAATAGGTTGCAAATTAAAAAATAAGATTAATTAAAAGTGAAGAATGTCATTCCTGATGTAAACTGGCGCCATATTTATTTCCAGCCTAAAAAAAATTTTATATTTTCTGAATATTCCGTAAATTCTTTACTTAAAAGCGAGGATAGAACAAACGGATATTCCACGACCGGTTTCGGCGAAATACGCCTCATCAGGAGGACTTTTTTTTTCATCTCTCTTAGCTTTAATAATTGCAAAACATAAAATGAGTAGGTATTAAAAAATTCTTCTATATAAAATATTAAATTTTTTTTATTATACATAATCGAGACTACAGGATATAGAATTTAGTGCCCATGTTTGGTGAAGGTTTATCCATATCAAAATCAGGTTGTATATTTGGCGCTTTAAAAATTTATTCAAACAGATTTTGTGGACAGTAAATTTATAAAAAAATTAAAAATACAATTCAGAACTTGGTTACATTTTCGTACATGAGGTAAAAAAAAATAAAGATTGCTCAATTTAAATTTTTGATATAAAGGGAAATATTTACGATCTGTTTGGGTGGGCGGGAGTATAACAATCGATTTTTGAGGGAAAAAAAATATCAAGCTGCGATTTTATTTTACGACGGTGTCCGAATGCTTGTAAAAATCGAATTGATATTCCGGAGGTGGAGGAGTTTGTATTTATTATTGGCCTTTAATTTCGGGGAGGAATATTTTTAAAAGGAAACAAACAAAAATTCCAAACTTTCACCCACTTCGTAACAAGCTTTATTATAAATTCTTTTAGGTTTATTCACACTTTTTACTCAGAATACTACTAATGATAGGTAGGATAATGAATTGTTATTATTTAAAATGGCAAAAAAGTTTAAATGAAAGAAACTACGGGGGCTGGAAGACTCAAAACCCGACTTTGGAAGTTAAAATTCCAAGACACAGTTATTTCAGTTGCGCGGAGTGTAGGAGTTGAAATTGATAAGGGAGAGGATTCTAAATGTCAATATTTTCAGTTTTTCCCAGAAACTGTGTTCTCCGAAAAAAAGGTTTCAAAATAAAAATTTGAGCCGAATCAACACGCAAGATTAAAATAACCGCCAAAGATTTTCAGACGTTTTTCTCTGGGTTTTCGCCATTTTCGTTTTTCTCCATTAATCTCATTTTTATGGAAAGTTGGCGTTATTGAGACTTTTCCTCGGTTTTCAACTAAAAAGCCCTTATTTTTATCGACTTTCTTGCGAATTGCCCAAGAAACTTTATTTTGTAGTTTTGGGCGTTTTTCTCGGTTTTTTAGCCAAGAAACCTTTTTAAAATGTTTTTTTGAAGCCTAATAGCCATTTCTCCAGGCCTACCAAAATAATTTCTTGTTTTATATGGCCAGCAAGGTTGCTTAAACTACTGACCCCCCCCCCATTTGACTGGTTTAGTAGAAATTTTTTTTCCCCAACGGGTGGCGGCGAAAGATAAAAATCTCCATAAAACTTAGCGGTTTCGATAATTTTTTATCGCATTTTAATCCTATAAATATCTAATCAAAATACCGTTAATTAAATAGAAACTGACACATTCAGCATGTTGAAACTTGATTAATTTTAAATCATAGTTTAATATTATTTGACGCCGCCGTTTTGAAAAAGGGAGGAAAAAAATTTTAAAATCAAGGTGAAAGCTCTGAATTAATAAGACGATTAATAATGATTTTATAATTTATAATTGTACCTAAGGTTTCGCTAACGGGTTAAGGATTAGGCGTATATCATTGATCGGCTGGCGCTTTTATTATAAACTCGTTTTAAACCAGACTCTTTCGAGACGAAAATATTCGAACAAAAAAATTTTTAAGCGTGGACATTTTTGCCCGTGTTCACGCCTGTGTTTTTCTTTTCGTCCCTAATGATTATGGTCGGAATCCCGCTCCCGGATGAATAGTTCCCCTTATTTCATGGCTGTCTTTTCGATTCAGGGTCGGACTAGCTAAAAAAAAAACAACCTGCCGCGAAGATAAATTATCAAGACATAGACAATAAATTAATTCGAGCTTTGTTTTCATTAAAAATTTCTTTAGTGACAGCCTATTTGTACACTGAGTTACATGGTTATTGAATGAAGATAAACGTTATTTAAAAATAAAAAATTTAAAATCGAACTCCTACCGCACTGGTGTGAAAAGCATAAATCAAAGAATGACCCTAACATGACATTTAACCCTGGAAAAAAACGGTTTTGAAATTGAGAAACTGCAACGAGTTTGCAACGTCGATCATAAATCTCGTCCCTTGTAATAAATGGATTTGAGACGGAGATGAGGAAGGTGTGTTGTGGGAGGGAACTCACACGGGACCGCCCATGGTATTAACTGTTATTAACATCACGCCATTTCCTAGTTGGAGGACTAAGTACCTTATCTACCGTCTGCCTCCCCTCTGCCGCCTTTCATAGCTCCCACCAGCACTCACGTTCTCCTACGTCTAAAAGCTTTCTATACAATTCGAATTGAAATATATAAAAAGCAGTTTCGGTCTAAACTGGGTGTGTTGATAACGCAGCCTAATTAGGCCAAAAAAAGGTGTTTTTTCGCCAAAAAATTGAGAAAAATGCTAAACAAAATCTCAGGGGTTCCTAGGCCAAAAAAACTGCGGAAAGCGTGAGAAAATTTTGCAAATGAGGTCTTTTCGGCCGGAGAACTGAGAACACATAAAAAACAGATGAAAAGGTGATTTCCCGGTCTAAAAACTAAGAAAAACAAAAATTCGTAAGAAGGTGTTTTTTCCCCAAAAACTGAGAAAAACACCGTTAAAAAGGGTGGTTTTCGGCCTAAAAACTGAGGAAAACTTCAGGAAATCTGGTGAAAAAATTTCTCGGTCAAAAGAGGGGTCCCCCCAAAAAAAACTGCGGAAAGCGTGAGAAAATTTGCAAAGAGGTCTTTTGGCCCGAGAACCGAGAAAAACATAAAGAACCGAAAAAGGTGATTTCCCGGTCCAAAAACTAAGAAAAAAAACATAAAAATTGGGTAAAAACAGTGTTTTTTCCTCCAAAAACTGAGAAAAACACCTGATAAAAGTTGGTTTTTTTCTTCTGGAAATCCGGTGAAAAAATCTAGTCCATAAATGGTAAAAATGGATTAATCGGCCAAATCGAGACGAAATTGGTCTAATTTAATGGGCCGGGGTGGAGGGGGGATAAAGGCAGCGGGCCTGACTTTAAACCCTCTGGTTTCTAAGGTCGTGGGTTCGAATCCCGCACTGAGCAAGGCTAACCAGTCCTATTGTTACTAGGTTTATTGAGTTAGTTGCTGATTCTTTCCTATAAGGAATTCCTACAAGGAACTAAAACATTTCCTCTAAGGAAATTAAATTTTTAGCCTGGTAAGCGAAAGCCATGGAACAGGCAATAAAATCAGAATAGGGCGGTTTAATATAAGCAATGTTGTCATCATTTTGATTTGCACATTCAATCCTCAAAATTTTCCGCCCCAAAACTCGATGCAGCGGCGTGGAAAGTTCATTTTTGAACCTTGGACCCCAACCTTTTTTTTAGATCGTAAATATGTACAACTTTTTTTTTCTTTTTTTTTTTTTAAGCCCACTGATTTTAATATAATCCCACATGATCATGTCTATTGTTTAACATCGATATAAATAAGTCGTCAGTTTTTAGAAGGAAAGAAAAAAAAATTTAGAGTGGACATTATGGACGTAAAAGAAATCATAGAATAAAATAGAAGTGACTAATATATTAAAATGCTTTGACTTGTTAGGATTACTCTTGTCTTAGCCCACGTCACTCCTACAAAGACTTCACCGTTTTTTAGGGCTCCGGTAAAACAAAATGTCAAAAATAAAATTCCCACGCCCCAAAAAAAATTAATAGATTTTAATGTCTCAAGGATCTTTTTCGTGTTTCAAATACGTTTATAGTGACATTTCTAGTCGATTTTAGTAGACAATAAAATAGGTTTGAGAATATTTTTTTTTAATTCACTGAAATAGTTTCCAGTTGTCGTTCGAATCAAGATGTGACTCCCAACGCTTTTTATTGCCAGGATAAGAAGTACATGGATCGTCCCAATAAAAATTTGCTTGTTTTTACGACCTGAGGCGTGTTTAAGACAGTCAACTGAGGTGTTAAAATCTTTATATGGAGACCTTTTTTAAAAAAATTTCATTTCAAGAAATCTCATTAAGTCATTCCCTTGATATCATCATATTTTCATAATTGATTTGTCAAATTCTAAGATTAGGAGAGTGATGAAGGGGTGCCGCTTTGATAAGAATATGGCTGACGTCTATCCCTTTTTTTCTTCTTTTATACCTTCTATAAGCCCGACGATACCCACAAAAAAACCCTCTTGAGTTTAAGGACCATAATTTTGCTTCTAGAGTACACAAACATTTGTGGCGCCTTCGATGTTAATGAGTGTCGGCGACTTCTTAAGTCCGAACCATCTTTATTTCGAATCGTGTTTTTTATTTATCGATTTATTTCACCTCCCCCTTCTTTAATAAACCGCCCACCTACCGTTCGAAAACGTCCTTTTAAACGTTAGTTACGACGGAAATAATTTCATTAACTTTGTAATTGGCGGTTATGTTTTGACAGCTTTACCAATCTCTACAGGTGTTTAGAGGCCTATTAATATTCATATATGGAGCATAGTAAATAATATATCAAATCTAGGAAACTAAACAAGTTTGTTGTCATTTTTAATAAACTCGCTTAGTCAAATTAGACATGAAGGGGGAAAATAGAGTTAAAATTAAGAAAAATGTTAGTATTCTCAAAGAGAAGTTATTGTATTACCCTCATGACTGGTTTTTGGAGGTGCTCAGCCCCGAGGGGTGGGCACCCAAGTCCAAAAACCAGTGAAAAAATTGGTTTTGGGAGGAAAAACTGATTTTCTAGATGCATCTCTCATTACACCATGGTAATATTTTTTATCCCATGTTAAATAAATTTAACCTACCACCCGCATTTTGAGTATGTTAAGTGCCAATTTCACACCACCGTAGGATATAAAACATAATTAAATAAATTTAAAATACGGATTAAATATTTTCCTCTCTCACATAAATAAGACTGTAATTAAAAACTCTGAATATGGACATTCCATTCTATCTAATAAAATTGGATTATTAGTACTTGTCTCTGAGCGCGGAGCCGTTTTCCACTTAGATTTCTTTCCATAAACGCAAGGACAACAATATAAAAATCAAAAAATGCGAGTAAACTCTGTATAATATGATGTATAAAATATGAACAAAAACGGGTGTGCCGGGAGTATAAAAGGACCTGTTCTGGGAATCTCGTGTTTTTCGAATTTAATAGAAATTTTTGAAAGTTTCTGATTAGATGTCATCTTGGAATCCGGGAAGTATTTCGACTACTTCATTTTAAATTAGACCCTTCTAAGATTGAATAGACCAATTTTTCAGTTTTAAAAAATTTCGTAAGATTTTTTTTCTAATTATTTAAAGATCGCTATTATGACAAGTTGAACGGTTTCACTTTTTTAAGATTAAAGAAAACTTCATTGATTTTGAATTCTGTTAATCAGATTAAAAGCTTAAAGTTCTCTCGACAAAATAATTGATTAAAAAAACTTATTTTTCCTAGTCTATAAGCAGGATTAACCCTAACACATATTAATCGATGTCTAAATAAACGTGGTGGAATAATTCATGAAGTGCATTTTTTCCCTTTAACTCTTTTATTTTAAACGAGAACTTAAGTATTAACTAGTGACAAATCGCGTCCTTGTAATGTGTGATAAAAACGTTCTTCCTATCTTTTTTACTTCGGAAGGCGATTTTCATAAAACTAGTACATTGCGATTCCAACCAGTTTTCTAAGCAATAAAATATCCAAGTACTGACAGATACCCATAAACTACAGAGTCTTGAGTTATATTGTAAGGAGGTCTTATGCTGGTATATATAATAAAAAACATTCTAACGCACTTCGATGTTTCTATTATTTATGTACGACAAAAAATATTTTTTTGATTATAATTTAGTTTTTCCCCAGCTAAGTACGCTAAACTGGATTTTCTGAACTCAGGAATTCCGGGAAAAATCAAAAAACCCAATTTTTCTGGATTTTCCACGGTTTTTTTTTGGGTGCCCAATCATATCTCAAAGTCCACTTTTTTTGGTTTGAAGTTTTGCTCCAATTTTGCGAGAAAACTATTGGTTTTTAATTTTTTTTTCTTTTTGATTCGAGGAGAAAATCTTGGGGAAACGATCGGAACCAAGCGAAGCTGAAAAAAAGTATTTTTATCAAGTTTTTGAATTTGCTCCCAATTTACAAAAAATTGAATGTAGTTAGGAAAAAACTTGTTAGCTTTTAGCTTTACAAAACACTCATAAATTTAAATACAAACTATTTATATCAAATTTTATTTTAAAAAACCAACAGTTTTCTCGCAAAGTTGGAGCAAAACTTCAAACAAAAAGCGCCACCGTATTAAGCGGTGTAACGGACCCGGATTTCTGTACTTTTTCTTAGGAATATCGATTTTTTATTGGAATTTTGGCTGTCTTCTTTCGTTTTCACATATAAAAACCAATTTTTTATTGGAATTTTGGCTGTCTTTCTTCGTTTTCACATATAAAAACCAATTTTTTATTGGAATTTTGGCTGTCTTTCTTCGTTTTTACGTATAAAAACCAATTTTTTATTGATTTTCAGGCGTTTTTCTCGTTTTCTTGACCAAATATTTAAGGTTCATTAACTTTCTCAAAGAAAAGTTATTAAATTACTCTTCGTGGTTTTGGGGGTTTTTTCGTCCCCAAACCCCTTTTTAATAAAATAAAGGATTAAAGATATTATTTTTTTAAAGAATTGTCTAATATTGAATTACCGTTAAAATTAGGACATGAAAGTAAGAAAAGTGAAGAATTTCAAAATGCATTTAAAATAGCCGGAGACAGAACCCGTCGAGTTAGTAAATAAAAGGGAAAGCTTGAAATGTATTTATAAAATATAGAACCATTGTTGTTAATGACGTAAAGGACAAACGACGAATCAAGATGTTAATTCGGTCGGGTTCGAGAGCCCTTAAATCGGGTCGACAGAGAGAGGACCTCGCCCGCGGATATTCATTATACCGGAGAGTTCCCTTATGTTATTTATGCCGCTCGTACATATACCTACAGTTCGGTCTGTTGTTAGAATTAAGGCTCGTTAGAGAATAAGAATTTGTTAAGTGTCTAAAGTGGCGGCTCGGAAAGAGGAATACAATCAGATTAATCTCATGTGACCTGTCCTCTAACTAATTTCATAACTCTTCCCCTCATATTTATTCCTTTTTCCTATCCTTTTTAGAATAATAAAAGGAAGTTCTAATTTATCCGAAAAAGGACGTAGGATTCAAAAGTTTTAAAATATTCTTCAGACCCTGTACCGACCTTATCTCACCGCACCTTCGACTTTTTTTTGTTCATGAAATAGTTTTAAAAGGGCGCCAAATAAGGATTCTGGGTTATAAAATAAAACGGTACTTGCGTATTTCGGCTCATTTCCGGGAAAACCCATGTTTTACATCTTAGAACTCCGAAAAAATGAAAATACCTGAAAAAGAAGAAAAAAAAATTTTTAAACAAATTATCTTACTGCGAAACCAGAAAAATTCTTCAATGAACGATATTAATGGCGAAACCCTTTTTCATGCACATTTTTTTCTTTTGCACACTTCGATGAAGACGTTAAAAGTCTTAAGAATGCGTTCTCATTAGCAAAAACTGGTTTAGTTTCTATATTTCTTTTCTTCCTTTTTGTTTTAAATTTATTTATATTTCGTAATTTTTAAATATTGTTTAGTTTATCAAGTTAGTCCAGATTATTTCCTTGATGCCGTCCATTTAGGTAAAAAGGATTCGGCCGTAACGATAAATCGGTCGATATTATTATATATTTAGTAAGCACTTCTTAAATGGATAAGGAAATTATCTTGAGATGGTCCAATAACCTCAAGGATATCTTGTTTCTATCTTGTTTTAAATTTTTTGTGGTGCCAAAAAATGGATAACTTAGAAATTAGTCTACGAACGCGGTAGCGCTCCAGCAAAACCCAGCCCAAAATCATTTTCCCCCAAGAACCGGTTTTACTTAGTTTTTTCATCCAGAAACTGGATTTTAAGGCGTTTTTCCCATCTTTGAAAGAACTTTTCAAAAATTTCCGCGTTTTAAGTTTGACTTGGGGAGTACTCACTTTTTTAGCTCTCAAATTTCTTAAAAAACCAATAGTTATACAGCGTACATAATCATACCTTTTAAAATGAGCTTTACAAAAAGTGATAATTTAAGGAAATCGGTTGGGCCGTTCCGGAGATATTCGCGTTTTAAGTTTGAATTGGGGAATATCCAGTCTTTCAGCTTCAGACCCAAATATCCCGAAAACCTAAAGACATACAGGGTAGAAAACTTAGATATTTCTAAAGTGCCTTAAAAAAAGCTTTCTTAGCTTTAGACTCAAATTTCTAAAAAACGGTTAGATGTACAACGTACACAAATCACACCTTTCAAAAGCGCCTTTAAAAGAGCTTTTCAAAGTACTGGTTTGAAGAGCTTCCAACGAAAACTTCCTTAAAGAGAAGTATCTATAGGAGGGGGAAGTATAACGGAGGGGACGTAAAACGTAGTGGGAAGTATATGGGGGGAAGTATAACGGAGGGGGAAGTATATGGGAGGGGGAAGTATAACGGAGGGGGAAGTATAACGGAGGGGAAAGTATAACGGAGTAGGAAGTAACAGAGGGGGAAGTATAATGGAGGGGGAAGTATAAAGGAAGGGGATTTAGTAGGGAGGGAAAGTATAAAGGACAATTTTGCAAGTTTGTTTTTGCGAAAAATTTTCCGGGTTTTTTTTTTTTTCTTCGAAAAATTTTTTAAGTTTTTTTATCCAAAAAAAAATTTTTTTTCAAAAAATTTTCAAAGTTTTTTTCGAAAAATTTTCCGGGTTTTCCTTTTTTTTTCGAAAAATTTTCCGGGTTTTCCTTTTTTTTTTTCGAAAAATTTTCCGGTTTTCCTTTTTTTTTTTCGAAAAATTTTTTAAGTTCTTTTTTTCGAAAAATTTTCTAAGTTTTTTGTCAAAAAAAATTTTTTTTTTTCGAAAAATTTTCCGGGTTTTTCTTTCGTTTTTTTTTTTTTTTTTTTTTTTTTCGAAAAATTTTTTAAGTTCTTTTTTTCGAAAAATTATTTAAGTCCCAAGGTAGAAATAATGGGCTCTTTGGCCTAGGGATGTGCCTCTCGTAAAGGGTAGAAGTACGAAATTTCTCCCTACTCATAAAAATAGTAATTAAAAAGTGCAATTTTTTTGCACCAAAAATTCTTAAAAAATATAAGGAGCAATTGGTGAAAACTTGGTGAAAATCGGATTAACGGTTCGGCCGCAGCGAATTTTTTAAAATTTCAAACAGACATATCTCCGCCATTTTTTCGAAATTCAAAAATCGCCCTCGTCATATTCTTCTTCACCGGCTAAAGAAATTTGTGTAAAAATTTGGTGAAATCGGATGAAAACTGTGGCCGTAAAGTGTTCCGGAAAAAAATGCTACGGAGTGCCGGACGGCGTGCCGGACGGCCGGCCGGAACCACAGACAAGTTGAGATCGGTAAAGATCAATATTCGATTTTACCCTCCGGACCCCGGAAGACCCCTCCCCAAAAACCCGACATGGAGGGTATCACAATAACTTCTTTAAGGAAGTTAAAAGCGGTTATTTAAGGAATCGGTTGGATCGTTCCGGAGATATTCGCGTTTTAAGTTTGAATTGGGGAATATTCAGTCTTTCAGCATCAGACCCAAATATCCCGAAAACCGAAAGATGTAAGTGTAAAAAACTTAAGTCTTTCAAATGCTTTAAAAAGAGCTTTCCAAAAAGTGCTAATTTAAGGAAGTCGCTACACGGGATATCTGCGTTTTAAGTTTGACTTGAAGAATATTCAGTTTTTTACCGTAAAAAATTGATCAAATGACGGAGAGAGCTGAATCGGGTCTTAACGGGAAAAACATATCAAGAAACGTCGAAAAAAATGCCTGCCCACACTTAAGATTTCTTTCCAAGGCTTTTGTAATAAGAAAACGTAAAAGCGACAAAAAAAGAGCTACGAACCTATAAAAAAGGTCGACATTTTAAAATGTCGAGGAATTCTTACTTTTTTTTCGAAGGCTAGACGCTTTTAAATGAGTAGTCGTTCAATTTTTGCGAGGATATCATGCAAAGAGCCGTCAATCACAATAATGAAGATGTCTGAAGTGAAATATTTAAATTTATTCAGAACAAAGTGACACTCATTCAGCAACAATGTCAACAACGGCTCTGTATATCAAAAGAACTGCGAGTTTATGTCTTCAATAAAGGAAAAAGACCTCGTTAAAATTCCCTTAATATTTTTTTAAAAGAGTTACAAATGAGAGGATTCGTTTGGCACTATCGAGAGTGAATGGGCCATGAGATGGATTCATTTGTCAGTTGCGGAGAGGTGTTTTTCTCCTCGGACTCCTTCAACGAGTGGGACGATGAAATATGCCCGGTTGGCAAGTTTCCCTCCCGATCCGGCTCCACTGCCAAAACCCATATTCTCTCATTAACAAAACAATTACCTCACCAAACAATGGCTTCTTGACAAATCACTATCACACAAGACTATCGTAAATGCCTGGGGGCTCCGTTTTTTTTTGTACCACATAATCGATTCATTGTCTACGGATAATTTGAACACCCGTAAGGCACAGGTTTACCACCCACGTTTTCTTATCAACTAGATGAGATGCATCAGCAATCTTTTATTCTTATAACGAGACATCATTCAACAAATGCAAAAAAGAGGTTTTTTATTTCTAAACATTAAACGACCAACAATCTCGTTTAACAAAATGGGAAAATTCTGCAAGAAGTAGGATTTTTGACGTTGAGCCTAGAAAAACTTTCGAAAATACGATAAAAAAAATTTACCGAAAAAGGATTTTTGACAATAAGCCAAGATGAAAACCTGAATAGCCAGGAAAAAAGGGATTTTCCGATGAAAAGCACAGGAAAACTCATGAAAATGCTGTAAAATAAGGCTTTATCGGATGAAAAAAAAGCAAGAAAATCTGTACATAAAATCTAAACTTTTAAAATATTTTTGGAAAAAAACAAGAAAAACGCTTAAAAATCCAGCAGAAAACGTGCTTTTTTTTTTCTACGACAAGATGAGGAAAAATTCCGAAAATATTGGAAAAAGAGTCTTCGGTAGACAAAAGAAAAGTTCCACAAATTTTTTCCCAATGTTTTTGGAAGTTTTCCTCGGCTTTTTGTTAGAAAAAAAACACCTTTTCTTTATTCTTACTAATTTTTTTTCCACAAAAAAAACCATTTTTGGTAGTTAAGCTCTAACACATATGACTAAGAAGAAAAAAAAACTTCTCGGATAAAAAAACCAAAGACAACTCCCTTAAAAGTTGTGAAAATGTCGGGTTTTTGACAAAAAAATGTGGGAAAAGCTGGGAAATCCAGAAAAAGGGAGTTAGTTGGAGAAAAAAAAAGTCCAAAAATCCGAGGAAAATGCCAATGGAACATCAACTAAAACTCCGGTTTCTTTTTCCGAAGATCTTCAGCCATGGAGACTGTGGTTCCAAAGAACAAATCGAATTACTTTCAACTTTTCACGATGAATTTTTAATCCTTGCCAAAATAATTTAGAATTAGTCTTTTTATAAGGAAAAAAGCTCAGCCGGGCCATGGGACCACCTGGTTTGACATATATTGAACGATAATTCAGAGCAGCATTTCAGACCGGCTGACTTTTTTTCCCCCTCCTCCTTTCCTTTTATAATTTTATGCCCGGATAGACTTGTTTTAACATAAAACAAGTTTATTGAATACCATCAAGCGGCTTTCGTCTACGTGTCCCGATTCTAAGGTCTGGAAGTCTGTGACTCACAATCAGATTAAGATATAACATCTCAATCATAATATTACCTTTTTATGGAATATATGACGAGAGTTTCGCAGAAAAAATGTTTATTTTAAATTATAATTTTTTTTAAAGGTGAGATGTTTCGCAATAGGGGCGGAGAACGATTGCGTGATAGCTCAAAACGTATAATTTATCGTAAGAGATCATTAAATAATGGCTAGTCGCCACTGTATGATTAGCTGGAAGCCGAGAAACTATCTAAACATGTTTATCAAATTCACGGTGGTCCTAATTAACTCAAAATGACGTTTACTTATCCCATACAGGCCAGCTGACCAGATAAGATTTGAAAATTAGGGTGAGCCTTACCTACGCTGCATCTCGTCCGTTTGCGACCATAAAAAAGACCTGGAACAAATTAAAAATAACGTTTTATATCATCTTAAATCCAGGTTTAATTTTGAAATGTGGAATATAAATTAGGATTTTAAAAGATTATATTTTAAGTAATAACCTCACGTGCTAATAAACACTTCAGGATTTTAGTTTTAAACCTTTTATTTTTAATCATTATAGGGTGCCAAATTCTAAAATCCGATGTTCCAGAAAAAATAGATTATATTAGGCACTTTACTAAATTAATTTTTATTTTATTAAAAAGGGGCGGAGAAGGAGGGGACTCTGATGACGTCATAAACCTTTTAACTTGCGGTTACTAATCAAGAAGGTTATCAACAGTTTGATCCGGTCCAAAAGGCTTGGAGTGATAGTGGTTAGCTCTCTTGCATCGCGTCTCGCGGTTGATTCGATATGGCCTTCCTTCCGATATTTTACCGATACGATTTTTTTTTAAAAATATCGGAAGGAAAATATCGGATGAACCGATATATCGGAAGGAAAATATCGGATGAACCGATTTATCGGAAGGAAAATATCGGATGAACCGATATATCGGAAGGAAAATATCGATATTCCGATATATCGGAAGTATCGCAACAACCCTAAATTCGCGAGAGACTCTCTCACCTCTCAGTTAACGTAGGTCCGTTACTCAAACTTTTTTTTTTTTTTTTTGAGGAATTAGTCCTCAAATAACCATCTTCCCTTGGAAAGACAGAGCAAAACAGCCAAAAAGCGGGTAAAAAGATTATTTAAAGGACGAAAAACCGTCAAAAATATTTAAAAATCGAATAAAAAAATAGGTTTTCTTGGTCGAATGAATGAAGAAACCAACTGAAAATCCGGTTAACATGGTTTCTTAACCTAAACAGTGAGAAAATCAGGCAAATATAGAAAAATGCCCGAAAATCTCAAAAAACAGTTGATAGAACCCGGTGATGATGCCCTGGTCGCCTGCTCCCTTTTCAATGAATGCACCTTAATTTTTGAAGTCAAATTTTAAAAACCCGGGTTCAAAAAAACAATAAATTTTTGAGTATATTCTGTGTAACATTTTATGGGATTTTAAACTTTTACCTAATACAGAAGAAAGATCCGACTTGCGAATTTTCTCTTTTGGATCAATAAAACAAAACAAATAAATAAAAATTGAAGGGTAGGGCTTAATCCTTAAGTAGAAAGAGTTTTATAAATATTGAAGCCGGAACAATTTTTTTATTTAGTGAATACGTGACAAGAAAAGAGTCAAAAGAGGGGCTCGGCCGTACATAAATTTCTTCCTAATCTTTTCGCGAACTTAAAACGTCTGTCAGGATAATCTTCTAAAGAATTAGTTATTTATAGTCATGGTTCCACCTTTTTATAAAAAAATAAGTAATTGAGGAGAAATACGAAATAAGTCGTGACGTTCGGAAGGAAAGAGCTCGCGACTTGAAGAATGCTGTTAGCGGGTGCTATCTCGGAAATGTGTCGGTTTTTGCTGCATTAAGCGAACTCTCGACTTATCTCGGCCTCTGAGACTCCCTTTTCTCTCCGAGCACACCTAGACATTCGATTTAAACGCTCCTTAGCAATTTAAATTATCCTTATCTTTGATATAAAATTGAAAATACGGGAGACGGTTTTTTTGCCATTTCTGCCTTGAGTTTGTCGGCATTCTTGGAACTCAAAACAATTGTTTTAAGGTTGAAGACCCATGAAGAGCCATCAAACGGTTTTTTATCAACAGCTCTCAAATTATTAGATCAACGATCTAGTATGAACTTGATTGCCTTTTGTCAAAATAACGTCATCGATCACAGTTTCCTTAGCTTCTCTGCTAAGACATTTTAAAGAAGTTATTGTGATACCCTCCACGTCGGGTTTTTGGGAAAAAGAAAATTAAAAAATTTTTTGACAAAAAAAAGGAAAACCCGGAAAATTTTTCGAAAAAAAAACTTTGAAAAATTTTCTAAAAAAAAGCTAAAAAATACTTAGAAAATTTTTCGGAAAAAAAACTTGGAAAATTTTTGAAAAAAAAAAACGGAAATTTTTTGGTAAAAAAACAAAACTCGGACAATTTTCAAAATAAACTTAGAAAATTTTTCGAAAAACAACTTGGAAAATTCTCCTTTATACTTTCCCACCCTTATACATCCTTCCGTTATACTTTTGTTCCCTTATACGTCCCCCTCCGTTATACTTCCCCCTCTGTTATACTACCCTCACTTATACTTCCCCCTCCCATATACTTCCCCTCCGTTATACTTCCCCCTCCTATATAGATGCTTCTCTTTAAGGAAGTTTTCGTTGGAAGCTCTTCAAACCAGTACTTTCTTTCAAAATAACCATAAATTGTAATAATTTAATCTTTTTTTAAGGATCTCTGGACGTAGTCGGAAAGTGCAAGTGATCGTTATCTTATCCTCATGTTATCATTAATCGGGTAATCTGTCCTAAAAAAATATCTTCAGAGTAGATTTTCGTGTGTGGAGGAAAAAAAGGTATGGGAAGATTTATAGTGATTCTATTCAATCCTAATTAACATGATGGAATAGAAGAATTTCACGTTAAAACCGGTTTTTTACCGAAAAATCGGAGTTAAGAAGACGGAGCCGGGAGTACAAACGGAAAATGTGTCTTCATTATTATTCAGAGACTTTAAAATCGGCCACCATCGGATCTTAATGAGAGAAAAAGGACGATTGGGATCTTAGGACGCGAGAACGTTGAATTTTTTCAGGGCACGACTGATTAATTCACGTTTTCTGTTAAATATTTACTGACAAACTGAATGGAATCCACTTCCTGGGAACGCGTAACTTAATGATAATAATCGACTCGTTTTCTAACCTACAGCCTTTTTCGTGTTCCTCTAAGCTAAACATAAAACAACGGTTGAGACAGTTTTCGATGTTTGCGCCACAATTTAGAAACACAGAAAGGATTTTTAATTGACCTAAGATTTATACAGGTTAAAGGAGGAACTGGAAAATACGACTGCGATTTTACCCAAGGAATTTTAAAAAAATTTAACAAAAAGCGTATTTTATAAATTTTCCCAGTTTAGTGTGGCAGACGTGACTTTTGAGGAGAAAAAAAAGCGTACGATGAAAAGTAGGCCGTAAATAAAAATGGGACACGCTATTAACTTCTGTTTACGACCCATTACTAACAAAACGCGTCGTAAATCGGTTAAGTTATTGGGGAGATGAGATTACAAATTAGGCGTAAATCATAGGTTTTAATGAGGAAATTCAATTTTCCTAATTAAGGTTGTATTGAAGAAAAAAGAAAATATTCAGCATTGATATGAAACATGCAAAATCGATATTAATTATGAAAGGGAATTCTTGGGAAAAGATTTTTAGAAGGCGTAAATCATGACGAGTTTAGGGTTCTTATAAGGTAAATCATTCAGTTGGCTATTCAGATTTAGGGAGATGTCGGCTCCCTGTTGATTTTTAAACAGTGATGTATGGCTGCTGGTCAAGACGATCCTTTCTGGTTTAATTTTGTGACACGGTTTAATTCCTTCAAATTTATTTCCATTTTTTCTTTTTGTCGTAAATTTATGTGAGAATGGACTCAACAGGTGGACCAAGTTGTGAAATATCAAAAAATTACTATGAAGGGAGCCGAGTAGGTGTTTAAAGAAGGGCTTAGATCTTGGAGATATTCTTAATTGTATGCAATTCCAAGAGTTTAGCGCATGCCTATAAATAAGGTTATAATTAACGTTCTACGCAGGTGGCTTTTCGTTGGTTGGTTTGATTTGTGAGAAATGATCAGGATAAAGATATAATAATGAAAGTGTGAGGTGTTAATACAACTGTCTATGTCGGTGTGCGTGACAACACCTAGGAATACATTATCAGAGGCCGTCAACTCAAACACCACGTCCGTCATGCTTGATTACTGCTCCGTCGGACCACCAACTTCGCTTCACACGCCCTACAAACCCTTAAAATACTTTTTAGTTATTTCAATCTAAAGAGAGTCACTCCTTGTTAAAAAAAAACCATCTCCGAGGAAAGGACGCAATGAAAAAAAATCCCCTACTTCTAGGTTTATATTGTTTTTCGGAGTGGAGATAAATAGGTTGGCTAAACTGCTTTAATAGACTGCTAGAAATCCTAGTGGAAAGGACGCCAGGGATTTCTCACTTTATAAACAATAACTTCCTGAGCATAGAGGTAAGAATAAATTGGATCTTATAGTCGAAAAAGTGAATCTATGCAACCTTTTTTACCCCCAGACATTAGGCTTTCTCCAGTTCATTCTTACCTCCACGTTTGTTAGGAAATTATGATTCCTCTTGTATAAAGTGATAGCTGAAGCTGAAGATTAGAGTGTGCAGCGACGCTACTGCTCTAGAAAAGCCGCAAATTCTACCAATAATAACGTCTCTCTAGACCTTAAGATTCATGTTGTAGAAGACGTAGTCCGGCATAAAATATTACCTTTGATTTCAATAATTGAAACATGTTACATGATATTATAATTTCGTTCGAAGTCACCTCAGGGCTTGTTCAAATTCAATAGACTCCTACCATCAGTCGATAAATCATCGGGCGAAAAAGGAGACTTTAATTACGCCTTATTCATCTTTATGCATGGCCTTTCGCGTGTATTGACATATAAATCATAAGGAAGATTTTAAGTTAGCCTGATCACGCAGAGGACATTTTAAGGTCTGAGAAAATATTCAAAACCGATGTTAATCCTGAACCAATTCGATCTAATTGATTAAGAAAATTTCGAGAACAAGTGGGACATTTTGGAATTAACATATTCTGAAAAGGTCCCATTAAGATATAGGGGAAAAAAGAAAAACATGAGGATCTCATGTTCTAGCAAGATCTAAGATTATCTACAACTTGAAAGTTATTTACTTATGCAACAAGTGAAATTCGGGGAAAATAAAGCCTTGGGTGTTTTAAAAATAGTTTTATTTGATAAAAGTCGATGTTTAGATTTAAAATCTGCTGCGCTACGAAAGAAATTTCTGAGGTCGTTGACTTTTAGTTTTAAATTTTGAGGGAAGGATTATATGAAGCCCTGACATTGAATCTTAATATATTCCGTTTTAGGGATTTCTATTTGAATTTACTTTACATCTTTTTAAATACGGTCAAGATCCTATGGAAAATGTTTAAAAAATGTCCTATCAACCTAAAAACTAAATATTCTTCTTGAGCAACCAACAGGTTAGGGGATTGTGATTTGCTAAGGCAGAAATCCTCTTTCTTACAGACTAAAAAACTCCGCAGAAACGTCGGCTCATAGAAAAGGAGACGGGTAACATTTTCCCCTCGGTAATTGATGTCACGAACTCCAAACCGGAGGAACACCCGCCTTAACTCCCCCGTTTATGAGCCCAATTTAAAGAGAATTGCACAACTGTGATTATTCAGAAGTAACCGACCATTTTTATGATGCAGAGCCTTTTTTTATAAAGAAAACATTCGGTTTTTTTTTTATGAAGCAATAAAAGTAACACTAAAACATAAATGTTTTGACGTAATCGATTTTATGAGGTGAATCTTTTAAACGAGGTACTTAATGGTTCATTTCTTTGTGGTCAATATATCACCTGAAGATTAAAAAATGATTTTGCTTTCTACACACGAGGATATAAAAGAAGGATAATGGCTTTTAGAAAAAAAAATTATATTTAAAATGCCTTTAAAAACATGATTAATTTTTTTCTAAAGGATTCCCAATGATGACATTCCCACGGAGGGAAGGCGTTATGAAATTTTCTTATTTACACGGGGCGGGGGAACGGTCAACTGGAAAGGGGATGCCCGCGGGTCGTGTCAACAGCGCGGCCGACGGCTCTATTATGCTTTTCAACGGCCTCATGAATCAGCATGAATGAACACAATACAACCTGTCAACCGTCCATAGAAACCCGTCAATTAATCGTGTTCAACACTATTTGTACACTAACCACTCTTATCGGATGACTATGTCGGACCCGATCCTTACGAAATTCGTGCTCTTCCCATCCCGAATTTATACGTCAAAAAAAGATACTTTCTCAACCATTTTCTAATTAGAAAAAAACTTTCTTTTAAACCCAAGTTCATTAGTCTCGGAATTTTATTTATCTATAAACCTTAAATTGAATTATTTATAGAGCAAATGATCAATTAAATATTCGGAAGCGTGGCTCCAAAAAGAGGTATCGATTAAATTAATTCATGCGCGGCTTCTCTTAAATCTGCCTAGAGCCGGCAATCAACGGTTTCGGATTTCTTGTCGGGCTTTTTTTTGTATCCTCATTAATTTTATCTTTTATCTACATCTTGGGTGGTTAAACTAATTTGTGTTTACTCAAATTTTCGAATTTCAGCCTATTTGTTATGAAGAAAGCAATAAAAATATGAATTTGTTGCTGGCTGGCTTGAATAAATTATAGGAGACGTTTAAATGATTCTTTTTAAATACTTTTTGGTGGGAACAGGAAACAGGAGAGTGGCATAGTAAAATTTCATGAATGACAGAAAGGGATGTGGTGTCCCGAACGCATATTTTTCACGTTTTACTGCGTCGACGAAAACCCACTCTTTTTAATCCTTTCACCCACATTCGGAATCTTTAATGCGACATCCAAGATAAAAAAAATCAGGAAGAAATTGCTTCATAAAAGACAAAGCTATCGTCCCCTATTGAGCAGATCGCTTGCGTAACAATGACATGCACTTTTAATGAATCGGTAGTAATTAATCTTTAAGGACTGTTTAAAATTTTTCCCCCCCTTTGCATTCTCAAAGGCCAAGTCGTTTCATCCAACTACCGGTGCCATTCACGAAACTCGAGCCAGGTATAGCATTTAAACTGGATGTGAATGAGGTGATGGTCAAACAGGACACGTTAGCCCACACAGAAGATGGCTTCTCTCAATCATGAAGACGACATGTGAATACCTAGTGTGTACCAAAGTAATGAACCATTTACATGTCCACCGAAATCCAAGGTTGTGTAACCTGAGACAGTAACTGCTTAAGAACTTCCTCTGTCTTCTCATGTTTTATTTCGAGAAGAAAATAAAAGCACAAAAAAGTCATTGTCCAACGAGTTTTGAACACGGAGAAGCAGAAAATTAAAAATTTTTATTGCTGTGGGCATGAATGGAATTATTACGCCTCATGATGGCGAGGGAGGAAAAAAGTACAACAGAGTATAACAAAAAAGTATAACAGAGGGGGAAGTACTCGTATAGAGAAGGAAAGTTTTTTTTTTCATAAAATTTTTTTTTTTGCAAAATTTTTTAAGTATCAAGGTAGAAATAATGGGATTTTCGCCCAATGGAGGCCCCTCTCATAACGGGTGATGTATGAAATTTCTCCCTACTTTTAATATGATAAATGATAATTAATGTAATTACACACCTTCAGATTAATGTATTGATCATTTTTTAAAATTTTTTTAAAAATATAAGGAGTATTTGGTGAGAATTTGGTGAAAATCGGATCAACGGTTCGGCCGCAGCGCAGTTGCGGCCGAACAATTAAAATTCAAACGTGCATATCTCCGCCATTTTTTTGAAATTCAAAAATCGCAGACGATAATTTTCTTGTTCAACTATTCAGGAAGGTTGAGTGAAAATTTGGTGAAAATCGATTGGAAACTGTGGCCGTAAAAAATGTTCCGGAAAAAATGCTACGGCCGGCCGGCACCACAGACAAAGTTGAGATCGGTAAAGATCAATGATTTGACCATCCGGGTCTGGAAGACCAAAAACTCGACGTCGAGAGTATCACAATAACTTCTTTAAGGAAGTTAATGAATTATAAGTGTGTTCGCCAGGATCTCTAGAGGTTTAATAAAACGGTGTAGCCAACCTATATTTTCTGCTTTCCTTCTCTACTATTTTTGTGCTATCTTTTTAACTTCCTTAAAGAAGTTATTGCGATACCCTCCACGTCGGGTTTTTGGGGAAGGGTCTTCCAGACCCGGAGGGTCAAATCGAATATTGATCTTTACCGATCTCAACTTTGTCTGTGGTGCCGGCCGGCCGTCCGGCCGTCCGGCCGTCCGTAGCATTTTTTTCCGGAACACTTTACGGCCACAGTTTTCATCCGTTTTCACCAAATTTTTACACAAATTTCTTTAGCCGGTGAAGAAGAATGTAACGAGGGGGATTTTTGAATTTCGAAAAAATGGCGGAGATATGTCTGTTTGAAATTTTAAAAAATTCGCTGCGGCCGAACCGTTAATCCGATTTTCACCAAATTTTCACCAATTACTCCTTATATTTAATAAGAATTTTTGGTGCAAAAAAATTGCCACTTTTTAAATTACTATTTTTATTAGTAGGGAGAAATTTCGTACTTCTACCCTTTACGAGAGGCACATCCCTAGGCCAAAGAGCACATTATTTCTACCTTGACACTTGGAAAATTTTTCGAAAAAAAGAACTTAGAAAATTAAAAAAAAAAAAAAAAAAAGAAAAGAAAAAGAAAGAAAAACCCGGAAAATTTTTCGAAAAAAAAAATTTTTTTACAAAAAAAACTTAGAAAATTTTTCAAAAAAAGAACTTAGAAAATTTTCGAAAAAAAAAAAAAAAAAAAAAAAGGAAAACCCGGAAAATTTTTCGAAAAAAAAACTTGGAAAATTTTAAAAAAAAAAAAAAATTCGGACAATTTTTTGAAAAAAAACTTGTAAAATTTTTCAAAAAAAAAAAAAAAAAAAAAAAAAAAAAGAAAAAGGAAAACCCGGAAAATTTTTTGAAAAAAAAACTTGGAAAATTTTTCAAAAAAAAGAACTTAGAAAATTTTTCGAAAAAAAAAAGGAAAACCCGGAAAATTTTTCAAAAAAAAAACTTAGAAAATTTTGCGAAAAAAAAAAAAAAAAAAAAAAAAAAAAAAAAAAAAACCCGGAAAATTTTATACTTTCCCTCCCTACTACATCCCCTTCCTTATACTTCCTACTCCGTTATACTTCCTACTCCGTTATACTTCCTACTCCGTTATACTTCCCCCTCCGTTATACTTCCCACTCCGTTATACTTCCCCCTCCGTTATACTTCCTACTCCGTTATACTTCCCCCTTCGTTATACTTCCCACTCCGTTATACTTCCCCTCCCTTATACTTCCCACTCCGTTATACTTCCCCTCCGTTATACTTTCCCTCCCATATACTTCCCCTCCGTTATAATTCCCCCTCCTATATTTATAAGAATTAAAGACCTTTTTAACATAATTTAGTGTCATGTATTTAACAAGAAACCAAATTTATGATATTACAAGCCGAAACATATTTTGTGTATGAGGAAGAATTAAAACAGATATTTTCATTCTTACATCCCCCCGCTTTGGAGACAATTATTTCGAAGGAATAATGAATAAAAAAAACTTCTTAACTTCTTTCTTCTTTCTTCAATAATTTTTCTTAAATAAATCATAACATATTTCTTCATTAAGTTTCATCAATTTTCCTTAGTTCTATTCCAATGTGTTGATAGGATGTCTTCAGTCTTGATCGTAGTATAATAAAATAATGATAATGATAATAATAATCCCTATCTCCAAGCAAATCTTCTTGTAAGATAGTATACTTCAGCCATATAAGACGATATAATAAAAATGACCATATTAGGCCCAATACAGTAATAATAATATCAATTAAGTAATGAATATTAATAATAATCTTGACCATACAGAAGAGTCATCCCTCATCAATGGATTTGTCTCGAAATCTTGAGCAGGGAATTTTCCTTGTTGAATTTTGATTTTGATTCTTGAATTTTCATTTTGATTCTTGAATTTTGATTTTCATTCTTGAATTTTCAATTTCAATTCGTGTTGTTTCCCGAGAATTTTTTTTTGTGATATTTTGTTCCGACTTACAATGAAAGGATCTTTAAATTTGGTTTTATAAGAATTAAAGACCTTTTAACATAATTTAGTGTCATGTATTTAACAAGAAACCAAAATTTATGATATTACAAGCCGAAACATATTTTGTGTATGAGGAAGAATTAAAACAGATGTTTTCATTCTTACATATTGTTACTTCTCTTTAAGGAAGTTCCCGTCGGGGCCAGCTCCAGACTAGTACTTAACTTTCTCCAAAAAAAGTTATTGTGACACCCACAAACATTCATCCGATTTTCACCAAAATTTCACAAAATCTTCCTTTCATCTTGAAAATGTGAAGAGCTTTTTTTGAAATTCACGAAAATGGCGGAGTCAGTTTAAAGGTTAGATTTTCTATTTAATTCAATTTTTAAAGGCCGCAATTTTCATCCAATGTTCACCAAATTTTAAAAAATCTTAATTTTGTAGTTAACTTAAAATGTCGGGAGCTTCTTTTGAATTTTGGAATAATGGCGGAGATATCTCTGTCTAAAGTTTTGTTTAATGCGCTACGGCCGTTCTATTGGTCCGATCTTCACCATATTTTTATCAAATACTCCTTATATTTAATAGAATTCTTAAAAAATTTCGAAATTGAGAGAAATTTCGGGTCTCTTCGCCCGTTCCATCAGGCCTGGCTGGGCGAAGACTTTAATTTTTTCTACCTTGATACTAAACAAATGTTTTCGATATTAGGGATGAAAAAGTATAAAGTTGCCCAACCTGAAGAAGTCTTCGTCGGGGCCAGCTCCAGATTAGTTTATGGTAATAAATCCTTGTATAAATTAACACCTTGGTGATTTGATTAACGGTGTCTGAGACCCCAAAAAACTACTGTTTAATGATAAAAACCTGATTTCGAGGCTAATAATACGCTTAAAAAAATATACCTTTTTAAGGAATAATTTAAAACGTGATGAGTCCCTAGGAGTAAAAATTGTCAAAAGACTCCCATGTTTATGTAAATATGGTAACCTCTTAAAGAATATTGGCTCCTTGTGAATGGTCGGTGAGGTAAAAAAGGTCGAGTATTAACGAGTTGTATAATATACTTGTTTTTAATTATAGTCCGCTCTCCGGTGTGGATAGGGGCAGAAAGAGCGCCGCTTTTTTTCCTCCCACTATAAACACTTGAGCATAAATTATCCAACAAACGAGAGGCACCTTACCTCTCACCTTCTTAATTACCAATCCCATCATAACATTTGTTCAGCCTGTGTGGCCCCTTTTTTTCGTTCCCTATTATTTTTTAAAGATCCGTTTTGTGTTATTTTCAGACATAAAAATTGAAAAGACGATTTATATACTGAAATTTTATAATCAAGGATATAAAGAAGCGAAGAAAACTCAAGGTAGGGATACAATGTATCTAAGTAGCGTTTAGTATTCAAAAACATTACGTGGGTAGCCGTTATGGGCAATCACCTGTCTCTGATAGGTCCAACTCAGATAGAATCTTAAAACAACATATGTTTTCTTTAAAAAGAAGTCGATATGCCGACGTATCCACCCACTATGAGCCCCGTTAATCCGTCACGTGATACATAAAAAACGTTTAAGTCGACGTTTTTATTTTTGAATGATTCAGACCCACCCGCCGGGCCCATTCATTTCCCTCCTCAATCGAGACGGATTCCGTGAATCCCACAGACGATAAAAAAATTTTTTTCCTCCCTTCTTATTTTTATAAAAATAATTTGGATGAGTCCCTAAACGTTTTATTTTCATCTTGGCCAGACTTCACAGACTATTTCCAAGCTATTAACCCCTTTTGTGCCATACATTATACCATATTTGATAAAAAACGACCTTTTTCTCTAATTTACAGCTAGTCCAAATCCAAAAAGACAAAATTAGCAAACGATTTATTTAAATTGACATAATTTATTGTTAAAAATGTGACTGAAATTTTTTTAGTATCTAAAACCTCCATTTTTCTTCCTATTTTACTCTACCTGAAGACTGCAGGCGAAGAATTCGGAGATGCTGTCTAAAGCCTATGAAAACTCCCAAAAATTCTGTAAAAATAGGGTTCATCTGTTTAAAATACAAGGAAAGACAACAAAATTCCTTGCTTATTTGTGAAAAAACTGGAAAAAAAAAAATCATAAAAGTTAAAATCCCAATAATCATATAAAAATGGGGCATGTACAAATGTGGCTTTATTTGTTAAAAAACTGAGAAAAATCAAAAAAATCTTTAAAATTCTGCAAAAATGGGTTCTGGGTCAAAGGAGGAAAATCCAGGATCGAGAAACACCTTTTTACTGAATATTTGGGTGTTTTACTTCTTTTTGGCAGAGAAATTGTCTATTTAAATAGATTACGGAATCTTTTGTACATTTTTTAACTTCCTTAAAGGAGTTATTGTGATACCCTCCACGTCGGGTTTTTGGGGAAGGGTGTTCCAGACCCCGGAGGGTCAAATCGAATATTGATCTTTACCGATCTCAACTTTGTCTGTGGTTCCGGCCGGCCGTCCGTAGCATTTTTTCCGGAAGACTTTACGGCCGCAGTTTTCAACTGATTTTCACCAAATTTTCACACTTTCTTTAGCCGGTGAACAAGAATTTGAATAGGGCGATATTTGAATTTCGAAATATGGAGAAGGTATGTTTATATGAAATTTTAAAAAATTCACCGAACCGTTGGTCCGATTTTCAACAATTACTTCTTATATTTTTTAAGAATTTTCGGTGAAAATTCTCTTCATTTTAGTAGGGAGAAATTTCATACTTCCACTCGCTACGAGAGGGACCGCCCTTGGGCCAAAATCCCATTATTTCTACCTTGATACTAAAAAAATTTTCGGAAAAAAAACTTAGAAAATTTGTTGGAAAAAAAACTGCAAATTTAAAAATATTTTCGAAAAAAATTGGAAAATTTTCAAAACAAAACTGAGAAAATTTTTTGAAAAACAAAACAAAAAGCTTCCCCCTCCTTTATAGTTTCCTCCTCCGTTTACTTTCCCCTTTGTAGTTTCCCCTCCGTTATACTTTCCCCTCTTTGTAGTTTCCCCTCCTTTATACTTCCCCCTCCGTTATACTTCCCCTCCTTTACACTTCCCTCCCTTATACTTCCCCCTCCTATATTTTACTTCTCTTAAAGGAAGTTTTCGTTGGAAGCTCTTCAAACTAGTACTTTTTTTTGCCAAGTGACTTCAAGAGATTTTATACAATTTTTGCCTGTTTTCTATTGCGCTTTTTGAGCGATATCCTTTTTATCGGGTTTCTTAGCGTCTTCATAGACTTTTCTGCCAGAAAACCCCCAGATTTCAGCAGTAGCTACACCTATTTTCTGTCAAACTTTTAAACTCTATTCACTAATTTCTTTAAAAGTGTAGGTACAAGTCTAATGGGTCTTTATGATCCTCGAAAGGGGAATAAGCCCATTTGAACTTGTCAGTGCACTGCCCTGGGTAGGTCACGATTTAAAAAAGATACCAATCGGGCCCCCTCTATTGTTTCTCAAATGTTCCTGGAACATTTTTTTGTTTAATTTTCTTTTACATTATCAGAAGACATAAATAATTTACATGATCGACCGGGGAGGGTCATTCAAAAAGCCCAAACAATAGGCTCTTCGAGTGTTCGAAATTGTCGTAAAAGAGTGAAAACAGCTACAAAAAAATGTTTTTCTGATGTGATTTATGGGTGATAAAACATCGGTGTGCATGTGCCGTTTTTGTAGAGCCCCAATAGCCGTCTCGTGTTTCCGTTCGGTTTTATTATCCGACACTTTTTTTTCACTCTCCAATTACCTAATCCTCACATTCATATTTTTTTTTTGACTTAATTTCATTGACACTAAGAAGGATTTATAACGGCCAATTTGCCCAAACATTTTTTCTCCTCGTCAAAATAAATCTAGGATTAGAAAAACTGATTTCTCAAAGATGGAAGGGGAAAATTTAAATTTTTCAAATTACATAAATAGTATTTTGACCAATAGTAGGGGCCATTCATCAAGATTACAGAAGGATCATTCTTCGGATATCTTCACCTATACCTCGTTGATCATTTTTTTATGGAGAAGTTAAGGTGAGTATTTCTCCAGAACGATGACGGCAATTGTCTGCGTATGTCCATATGAATCATAAACCCCTTTGAACACAATAGGCGGACTATTTCTGGCGCCTTTTACACACCTACATGTTGTCGACGCCTCAGTAATCTATTGAACGTCTTCATTACCCCTCCACTCCTTACGTAAAATAAAATAAATTTATGAGCAAACAGTTAATAAAAGTGTTTAATATGTAAAAAAATAAGGGTGTAAAAAGAAGGTTTGTCAGAAATCGCATTCCAAACGTATAAATCAAAGGGAAGATGATTAGCGCATTCCTCACTTTTTTCCTTCTAATAAACAGAACTCGTTTGTTCATATAAATGGTCTATTTTAAATAATCTTATCGATTTTAAGAAAGTGAGGAAATCATGGGTGGACTTTAGGTGAGATTACTTTTTAGGTCTAAATTTCAAAGCGACAAAAACGGTCCAAAACAGCGATAAAACGCCCGAACACCTGATTAAACGGGTGTTTTTACACAGAAAATCGACAAAAACGACCAAAATCCCGATAAAAAAATGTTTAACGCCCGGTCACCTGATTAAAAGGGTGTTTCTGTACCATAAAATCAACGAACTCGACCCAAAACCCGGTAAAAGAGATGTTTAACGCCAGGTCACCCTATTAAACGGGTGTTTCTACACCAGAATATCAACAAAACTAGTTAAAAAGGGCGTTTAAACGCCCGAAGATCTGATGAACGGGAGTTCATAGACCAGAGAGGAAAAAGACTTAACCTGTTAAAAAGGTTGTCGGATGTTTATTTTCGACCAAAAATCGAAAAAAACGCCTCTTCTTAGAGGGCTGCTTGACCCGCCAGTGGGGCGAAGTCCCAAAAGCCCCTCCCCCCTAAGTCCGCCAAAAAACATGGTCAAGAGATGTTAAAACGCCCGAACACCTGATTAAACGGGTGTTTTTACACCAGAAATCGACAAAAACAACCAAAACCCCGATAAAAAATGTTTAACGCCCGGTCACCTGATTAAAAGGGTGTTTCTGTACCAGAAAATCAACGAAAAGGACGTAAAACTCGGTAAAGTGATGTTTAACGCCCAGACTCCAATTAAACGGGTGTTTAAAATCAACGAACACGATGTTTAACGCCAACCCGTTTCTACCATAAAATCAACGAACACGACCCAAAACCCGGTAAGAGATGTTTAAAGCCAGGTAACCCGATTAAACGGGTGTTTCACACCAGAAAAACAACAAAACTCGTTAAAAAGGGCGTTAAAACTCCCAAGATCTGATAAACGGGAGTTCATAGACCAGAGAATCGAGGAAAAGACTTAACGCAAAAAGGTTGTCGATGTTTATTTTAAACCAAAAATCAAAAAACGCTCTTCTTAGAGGGCTACTTGACCCGCCAGAGGGACAAAGTCCAAAGCCCTCCCCTTAAGTCCGCCAAAAAGTCCTAAACGAAAGGATCATTCAACTTTTAACAATTCAAAAAAACCAAGTAGTAAATCCGTTTCGCACCGTTTTTATGGTCGACCCTAACGCCAAACAGCTGTAAATAACCATTATGAATGGAGGGTATAATGATTCTTAAATATCAGATGAGGATCGAAGCGAAATGACATTTATACGATTTTGAATTTTATACGAGGATGACGCCTGCTGCAGGTAAAGGTACGTCCCACGCGATATTACAAAAGCGATGGATCAGTCTTATTTTTGGCATTGATTCCGTTTCATGGTTCACGTTTTGGAATTAAGCTATCCATATATGAGAAATCGGATAAGGATCTTAAAAACGGTGCTTCACCATATGGAGAAATGAAGATAATCATAGGCTTTCGAAATATCCGATCAAAGAACTGATTTCTAAAAAAAAAGCTTGAAGGCTGTCTGCGAATTTAAGCATTTTTCAACTTGAAAACGAGATCCGGACGTCGGTGAACGTGCTTAATGTCCACGCTCACACATTTCAATCGAAGACCGTTTATTCACAGAGATTTCCTTCAGATTTAGGTCTATTCATTCATGAAAAAAAGGGTTATTCATTCAGACAGCTGAAAGGCAATAAAAACTCAGAACAAATTTGAAAACGTCATCTCCACCTTTCTGGGGAAACAATGTCTGGAAGAATTTTCAATATTCTTAGATCATACCTAAGTTAAAAACACCGCCGCTTTATGACTTTTGAAATCTGTCTGAAAGAAGAAATAAAACATGAAAATTACAGGGCTTAAAGTATTAAAAAATGATACTTTTTAAACTTTGAAATTCAACAATAAGATTCTACGTAGGCTGTAATGGCTTCGCGTTAATTTTATTCCTTGGGAAAGTACAAGAAGGGTTAAAAGGCGTAAATTCTCAAACAAGATTCCTCTGGCTAAAAACCTGCGAATGTGAATTTTCTAAAAAAAAGTGACGAAGTATGAAAAAAACGTGTCCGATTATTCAACCATTGGGTCCGAGAATGACAAATAAAGAAAGACGAGGGGAAAAAAAAGAACAAGTTTTATTACTTTGCCCAAATGTTCTTCCCGAAAACACCGTCGCTTTTATTTTAAATTTATATTATTGTTTTTGACCAATATCGGGGCTGAAATTATGCAAATTTTATACGGGATTTCTAAATTTTTAAAACTGTAATACTTGATACTTTCGGAGGTGTCTGGGGTACGGGAGGTCCGGAACACTTCAAAAATTTTTACTTCCTTAAAGAAGTTTTGTGATACCTTTTAGGATAAATCAATATGGATCTACCGATCTCAACTTGTCTGTGGTCCGGCCGGCCGGCTATTTTTTCCGGAACACTTTACGGCCACAGTTTTCAACCGATTTTCACTTTTCACACAAATTTCTTTAGCCGGTGAAGAAGAATGTAACGAGGGCGATTTTTTTTTAACTCCTGAAAATCCTGAAAAATGACTAAATGGGTTTTTCTGTTAAAAACACCCAGGAAAATTATCAAAAATTATTTAAAAATGGGTTCTTCTGTCAAAAACCAAGAAAACTCGTTAAAATCCAGAAAAAAAATTTACAAAAACCAAGAAAAACCAAGAACCAAAAAAACCAAGAAAACCAAAAAAAATGTTACGAATTCCTAAAAACGCTCGATTCACATTTTCTTGATAGGAACGAAGATACTTTAAAAATTGGATGAAAACGGGGGGGGGGGGGGGGGGGGAGGGCACCTCAGATATAGAGGTAATACAATAACGTTTTTTAGAGAGAGTTAAAATTTAAAGACGTATTTTAACTAAGTCTTTCAAAAGTCATTTATCGTATATTTTCGAAACATAAAAAATAAAGAAGAGCCTCCATAATATACCTAATAAACGTCAGACAGAATCATTTTGTCACCTCACCCGCTCCGCGTATTTATACACACAGATTCGCTCTCATTCTCCCTATCATGTCTAGGACTAAAAATATATTCATCTTTCACTCCTAAGATTTACAAGTTTCCGTCCGAAAAATTCTCATCGAGATTAATGTCCGGATGAAAACAACAAAAGGGCGCGATAGGTAAATGACAAGCGTTCGGAATGTTAATATGATTATCGAGTTTCGATTTACATATTTTATAAGGGAACTTAAACCCATTAGTTGTCGTCGATGTCCCTTTCCCTTATCTCGATCCCTTTTTCATTCCGTTGAAAACAAACTTTAAACTAGTTTCTTTTAAAAAAAATAACAATCAATATTTTAAATAATTATAGGGCAATAACGGAGTCATTATATTACGGATGCTTTAGTATTTAGTACTGTGAACAAGGAAGATATGATGTCAAATTAGAGGGGAGACAAATTGTAACCCATTAGGGATGATAGGTGGTCCGACATCTACCTGAAACTTTTTCCACAGACCTTTATTCCTATTGAATATTTTATGTAGACAAACATGGCCAACAAAAAAAATAAAAATTTTAAATTTTCTCAAAAATCCTGAAGAAACTTACCGGAAAAAAAGCGAAGATGAAAAAAAAGTCCTTCCATTCAAAAACGAAGAATCACTTCTAACCGCGATTTAAAAAAACACCCCGGAGACGTAAACCGGGTCGCGGTCAACAAAAAAATGGAACCGAACTCGTGACTCTTTGAAAAACGCCACTTTTGTAATAAACACATAATAAAAATTTAATTAGATTGCAAAAAAAACGAAGAGGAAAATTGAAACGTTGAGGTAGCACAGGAGTGGGGCTCAATCAACGGATAAAAAGTCCAAAACGCAATGCTGACTTGATAAAAATTATTGAATAAAGAATATAATTTTATTACAATTTTTATTATAAATATAATAAAATTGATTACGTGGCTGATCGAGGGAGTCCTCAACTGCAACCCTTTTTTTTTGGAATTTTTAAGATAACTTTGATTTTTGAAGATTGTCTTTAAGGAAGAGAAAAATATTCAATAACCGATTAAAAAATAAAAACTTCTTTTCCTCATAGCAATTGCTAGTATGCCCTAAATGTTGCAGTATATTTTTGTAGGAAATTTTGTACTCTACATTTTTTATTTTAATAATATTTTTGTCTTGAGCAACAGATTTGAAGATTGACCACAAAAACTGAAGCTATCCTGCCTACGCAACTTGGCAGGCTTAAAATGGGGGATAAAAATAGACCATTATATTCAATTTTTAAAAAAATTATGTAATGTTTAAAACTGACGTATGTATTTTTAGAATTTTAGACATTGGACTGCAATTGGGGACAGTTAGATTCCCACGATATTTTCTTCTCCCTCCCATCCAGGTAAAAGGTGTCATAAAAATTATTGTTTTATTACCCAAAAAGGTGTTTGTAAAATCGGCTTAAAATTTTTTCAAAAGTACTTTTATCCGGAAGTAAAAAAATCTTTTATGACAGAAGGAAGTTGACGATTTCGTCTCGGAATTACACATCATTGCCTTTTAATTTATTGACTAAATATGTTGGGCCGGAACTTTGCCTCATCGGACGGATCTGCAGGGAAATAGAGCATGAAATTTAAAGTAAATATTTTATGACTAAAAAACCCTTTGTGGATATTATGAAATTGCTTATTTACGGGTTTGTTTACTGAAAAGAAAATTATGTTAATTTACATCATGAGTCTTCAAGTGGGAAGAGTCTTGAGGGCTACCCTCCGGCCTCGGACTAATTTGTGGCGGCATGATTTTCTCTCCCTTCGTATTATTATTTAGGCCCCGGACACCTACCACGTTATAAATTAATTTATTCCGTCCAACAGAATAAAAGATACATTTCAAAAACACCTCATTTTAACTTTTAAATCTCAACCTTCATTTTTATGACTCGTGAATTTAATATTTTTGAAAAAATAAATTATTTCCGCATATTTCTGCTAGTTTTTTTTATAGAAAATAGTTTTATTATCGCACTTAAATTTTCTATTATGGTTTTCTATCAAGAGTATGCATGTCATTTCGATTCTCTCATGAGATATGTAACGAATTTTATGATTGCTCATCTCATTTATGTGGCAAAGACTATAAAATTTTATAAGATCTATTTTTGAATTCAAAAATAAATAAAAAAGAAACCTTAAATCTCTGAATTTTAGCCCAAGGAATTTTCTCTGATGCATCAGAAGGATAATTTTAAAAAAGATAACAATCAAAATGGCTTTCCTTTTGTTTTTCTCTAATTTTCTTACCAAGAGAAAGTAGAAAAATTAATTTCTTATTCAAAAATTTATAAACTTAAAAAAAATTAATAGTAGCCGAGTATAAAAATGGCGATGTCATCTTTTTTTCAGAGTTTTCGTAATTTCCAAGAATTTTATCGTTTTTTTCGCCTACCTACTTGTATTTTTAAAGCTTACAGAGCATAAGTATCACCTCGGTAGTCAAAATTTGAAAAAAAGCGAAAATAAAATTAACAGTACTAACAGTAAACTACATTTGATCAGCTGGCCCCGATGGAACTGCTGTTCTGAAATTAGGTCAACGCTTAATCCGTCTAGGAGTTATGATACCCCCACACGAAAAATACAGCCCCAAAATCCGATTTTACGAATAAACATCCAAAAATGATTTTTCTATGTAGAAAAAGGGAGAAAAACACATAAAAAGGATTTTCCCTAATTGTAGGAGGGTTGATACAGTACTGCGAAAGAGGGCTTCAAAAGCAGAGTAAACATTGTGCGGAAAAATAAGGATTTTCAACGTTAACTTAAATTTTTTTTCTTTATCTCGAGGGTATCACAATAACTTCTCTTTTTAAAAATCTTAAGAATTGATTAAATTTTTAGTGACTATGTATTTTTACAACTTTTTAAGAAGGATTTTAAGAATAAAACCTGAATGTAGGTAGTTTTCGAGTCTCATGGTAGACTAGACTATTTTTCTTGCGATTTTTCAAATAAATAACTACACTTTAGTTGATGAATAGTGGTAGAAACAAGAATTAAAAATGGTTTCACGCCCCCCTTTCACTGTCCCTAACAATTACGAAAAAAAAAAAAAATTACCGAACCTCGTTTACCGGTCAGACCACACATTTGTTGCCCGAAGGAGAGTAAGTACATTTCGACTGGCCCTCATCTTTAAAATTTATAGGAAAAAAGTCATAGAAAGCCTGTCCTCAGTTTTTTTTAATTCAGTTTGTTTTTAATATATTGAAATAATCCGCTAATTAAACTGCGAATAAATTTGACAGGAAGTCAACCTTCGGCTTTATTCCCAGAAGTCCTTGTGAAGCCGGCAACGGCGGATTTTTAACTCAAACCAGCAAAAGCTGGCAGAGAAAAAAAATTAAATTAATTAAACATATTTATTTATTTTTTCTGATAAATATGGTTATAGGGAGCAAAACAACTCCTGAGGACTGAAAGGACTTCACCTTATTATTAATATAATTATTGTAATTTTATTAATTTTTTTAAAAGGTAATTATTTATTCTGAGTGTTAATTATCAAAAAGTACGTTTAAGCATAACGGTTTCTTTCTTTAATGACATTTTTAACCTGCTTTTTTTTAAATAAAATTTTAAGTCCAATGATTTTACAAAAATTTTTTATCTATCTGATGAGAGAAAGTGGTTTTCTTTCCAAAATTTTGCCGTTTAAAATCTGTCCAAATCTCCGAATAGGGGTCAATAGACTTGTAAAAGGACTTTCCCGGCCCCTAATGGGCCTCGGAACGTCCCCGTCACAATCTTTCCTTTTATTTTTTTTTACTGCAAAAATTCTAAAAATACTTGAAAAAGCAATAAAAATCTATTTGAATATTAATTTTTTGATTTGAATAATGGAACGTTTTTAAAAAAAATTGATGAGCTAATAGAGAGAAGGGGTGTCGGAATGCGTTTAATTAGCGTCGTTTATTGAGTCTCTGGTCTTTTGATCCTGAAGACTCGAGGCTGCCCGTTCAAGAAGTGTCGTCACGGTAAACAGACGATTTACGCAGACTCAGCGTCCAGACCGATTCAAAATAAACGGTTCGAAAGGAATTTAAAAAAATGGAAATTTACAAAAAGACATTAAGAATGGAATTTTGATGATTTTTTTGATAAAGAAAAATTAAAAACTTACTGCTCGAAGTTTTGAAATCGCCTGGCGATCCGGTAACTAAAATCCCGAAGGAATCCTTATATTAATAACACTTGCACAAAAATCACTTATAAATTAAAAAGTCGACAAAAAATTTTTTGATAAAAAATTGCAGCCACAACACAGTTATGAAGAACACAGTCTAGTCGAAGAAAAAAATTTTTTTCTTATTTTTTTTTTTTATTTCTCTTTGACGGTCGTCACTAATAAACTAGAGGGGGTAGGACTTTTCAAGTGACCATTTCTGAAAGGGAGGAAGGCTCGAAGTGAGTTTGATAGGACGTCGCGTACTCGTACTCTTGCCCCGAATCCCCACTTCTTTCTCGCGCCCCGACTTTTGAAGCCCCTTCTTCCACACATTTCACTTGATACAAATATAATCGACTTTCCCACTTCAAAGTTTCGCACCCCAGGTTGAGGAAAAAGATCACACTTGATAAGGTAGAAAGCGCCCTCAACTTTCAAAAAACAGATGTTGAAAATTCAATCATTTTATAGGATATCCGCGAGACGAAGAGCGGGTGGTAGCGAGAAGGTTATAAAGTTGAGTTTTTTATAAGGTTGAGGTTAAAAAGGTTATAAAGCTATGGAACCTCCACACCCTCACAAAAGCAAAACTTACGCCAGTCTTTAATTTCTCATTGACTTTTAGCAGTTTAGAAATTTTTATTTTCAAACATTATTGGCACCTGTGAAGTCTCTACCATTTCAATGAGGAAAACTGCAAAAAAAAGGCCATGCGAAGGTTTCTTCCCAGGAAGATATCAGAAATTAAAATAGGATCATTTTCAAAAGCGCTAGGAGGCAAATTTCTATGAATTTTGACCTTTTTAAGTCCTCAAAGTCTAGGACCAAATACGTAAAGAGCTCTCTAAAAATTGTTACACCATAGGATGGTTTTTAAAACGGGGTCTTAAAGGCCCTGGATGCTCAAAACGACTACAGCAGACTGATGAAGCTAGAAGACACATCTTAACTTAATAGGCCATTAGTTTATCTTCCTTCCTCAATATTTATATCAAAACCAAAAAAATACACGTGGCAGTAGAATCTTCAAAAGATTAGCGAGGCCATTCAACACTGCTGTAATCAGACTACTCAACTTAAGTCTATATAACCGTGCTTATGACTTAAAGAAGTGCTGAGTTTTGCCACAGATCCTACTTGGAACCCCTATTTTTTTTTTTTTTCAGAATTGTAGCTATTTTTCCGGATGTGGATTCGCCCAAGGACGGTATTAGGTATCATGACAATTTAAAATTTATAATCGAAACGATTTAGCAATCAAGATAAATAGAAAATCCATTAATTTCTGAGACTACCCCAACATCATTTTTATTGCTATTTAAATTAGTTTTCAAATTATCAAAATAAGTCCATTTTGAGAAATCAATTAAATAACTCGATAAATCCTGAATCAAAAGATGCACTCCGGCGACGAGTTTTCCACCCAATGAGGGTTCGAATCCTGGGGGAGGTTATCTTCTGATAAGATTTTCTGGTTAACGTCGGCATCTATTATTGAATAGGACGACTTAATGGAATCCTTCGAGTGAGGGAGGGGTCGTAAATTTATTTTTATGAAGAAGGCAAAAACTGAACGTCTTGAAAGGGCATAAAAAGTCCAAGCCGGGGTTAACATCCTTTTGAAGATGCCGAAAAAAAAAAAGGACACCATCTTGATCCCTGTAAAACCTAAACAACAAAATAAAAAAGGTTTATATAAATTATTTTAAGAACGATATCGCATTTTGAAATACAGTGGATGTAGACATTTTGGATTTTTTAAAGTCTAGTTTTGTTGGTTTTCTTATAGTAAATTACACGTTTACTTTGATACAATTAGGTATTAACCTAAACGTTACTCTCTTATTATGAGGGGTTTGTTTTTTTAAAGGGTATATTTTTTTATAGGGTCAAAAGGGATCTCCCGCATACGATTATCTACCATAAGGAATTGAATGGAGTCCATAAAAAATTACTTAACATTTTCAACCCCACCTTTTAACAAGGTGTAAAAAATTGTTCGTCCGGCGGGCGTTATAAGTCATCTATCTTGGCGAATTGAATGGGACGAAAGGTTGATGTGGTTATAATACTAGGGTTACCTCTTTCCCATATAACCAGGGGATTCAATCGCTTAAATCTAAATTATTAACATTTTTTTAAACTTAAGCTTATGTAGGCAGACATTTCTATTGATTAGCTATTAATTCTTTAATAAATACATTAGCACCTAATTTGATGAATGGAATTCCATTAGTTCTTTAATCTCATAAAAATGCCTAGACGGAAAGAAAAAAAGTGGACTAACCGTTATTGGATTGGTTAGCAAAATCTTATCGTAAAAATTTTAATTTATGTACAATAAAAAAATGTGCGTCGAACTTCAGATAAATTAGAGGAAAAAATGTTTGAAGAAGAAAGGCATACGTGAGAATTTTATTAAACTAAAGAAGCCATTTATAGGCAGTGCTGTACTCTAGAGGAAGTATGTAGGACTAAGCTTGATGTTAAACCAATATTCGCTTAGTTCCAACAGCAGTTTGAAACTCCTGAGCATGCGCAGTAGGATTTGGACGTCCAAATAGACGTCATTCGTACATCAAATCTGAAGTCATCTGACAACAAATTTGACGCCCAAATCCTTCTACGCATGCTCCAGTTTCAAACTGCGGTTGAAACAAAGCTATAGTCTTCCGTTTGTCCGTTTCTATTTGAAATACTTAGAATGCAACAAAAAGTTGAGTACGAATCCCTGATCACTGACCTACGAAGGCACGTTTTCTTATTTTTCATCAGTGCATACTAACAGCTTTAAAAATGCAAAATGTCATTAAGTACTAGGTAATTATGTTGAAGAAAAAAGTTCAAAATTAGAATATGAATTAAAGTCTGCAGAGATGGAATTTGGAAATCGTTATTTTTGTAAGGTAAAACAAATTGTTCTGCTTACCACTGGATCTTTGGCTTCACTAAATTGTAACCGAAGACTAAAAATATGTTTATTATTTTCCATACTGCAAAGAAAGCTGTGGTGGATGGAGGAACAGTTGTTCTTTCATACCTTCCCGCATCATCAAATCACCTGATTCGACCAATTAGGTCAAAACCAGTCTTGAAATTTATACCTTTCGAGATCGCGCCTGACGCCGGATTCTCTGCGCTACTGGCGCAGCACTTTTCCCCCTCTTTGCCTCTCACTTCTCCCCGACAGCTCCCAGCGCCCAGCAAAGCACAGAAAGCGAGAGTGATGTGATCATCACGTAGTTCATTTCTTCCCCAGTTTCTGCATGTCGCTAGCGCCACGGGAAGCGAAGGTATTAAATTTTTAAGAGAGGCTTCCCGCTGGCGCCGCTGGGCAACTAAAGTCACCTGCGGTCTCCAAACGAAAAGCGCGAATGGCAACTATAGTCGCCTGCGGTCTCGAAAGGGTTAATGAACATAACTAAAGTATTTCAGGTAGTGTGATATTTTAAAAATGCCCAGAGGGTAATAACATAAACGAAAATAAATTCAAATTTTTTTATTAATTCAAAAAATTTTCTTTTTATCATAGGTAAATTATGGCTGCTAATGATTACGCTGATGTTTAAACTAAGCGTCAGTAAACCAATCGGTACATTGAAATACATAACCATTTTCTTTTTTAAATTACAAGCTTAGAAATTTAAAATCAAGCGAGGTTCACCATTCCATAAATAAAACATCTCTCGGTGGAACATAATACAGTAATCATTGTGTAGCCTAATAGTTTATACACTTTACATTATCTTATTGCCATAATTTTTTTTTCGTCTACAAAGTGATTTGGGAAAAAAAATGCATTTTCTTTGATAAATAAGATTGTTTTACACACTATTTACAAATTTGATAATATACATTTTTTTTAACATTTTAATTAACCTGAAAAAAATTTTACTCCCCCCTTAAAACTCAAAATTAAAATGCCGATACTAAAAATTCTCCCCAAACTACATTTTAACACCAAAGGTTTTAAAACCAGATGTACAATATCATACAAGAACAAAAGATTTCTCTTTATTTTTTGGACAAGAATATTAACAAAAGAAATGAATAAAAAATACGTATAAAAATATTTAAATACTAGAGTCGATTGATTTGTACAAAAAATAACAATCGAATGGGAATCAACACCATTTTTTTATATTTTACACATTTCGAAAAGGACAACTCCTGTTGGCCTCAAAGAAAAACAAAATTTTAAATTTTGTACTTCACAAAAATTAAAAATAATAACCCCAAAGAACTAAAATGATTAAGGGTGACTCAATTACTAGTCGAAAAATTTGACTTAAATTTTTATCTATGAGAGTCACCAATAAAAAGATGGTAATAAAAAAAATTAACACATTGAATGCACCAGGACGTATTGAGGTTGACATCTACTTTTCTATTCTATTTCAATGTGTTAACTTTTTTTTTAAATAAAAAACATGAAAATAAGCTCAAGACATGGAACGATAAAATGGACTTTTTTTACACTACTAATATTTACAGTATAATACTAGCAATCACGTATTTTCGCTGTCGCCGTACGATATTAAAAGAAACAAAAAAATTCAAAATTAAATCACTAACACTTAATTTGTTGAAATATCACAGACCCACTGAAACCGTTGTTTCAATAGTTTAAACAATTAACAATCCTTTCTTTATTTACACTTTTGAGCTCTAGTTTCGATTTTAGAGAGGAAAAAAAAATGGCAGGTAACTCTTAGAATTAAAATAAAATGAGTTATCACAATTTAAAAACGAAAAAAGATGTAGATTTTAGCCTTAAATGAAAGCCTTAAACATTCAGTCTTGTTTAAAGAGGTAAGGCTGAAAGTCTTTGAACGTTATGATAACTAGAGCTCTAATTTCGTCGATCTTTATCCTAGTGGAGTTAAACAGCTTAAGCGAGTGGCGTTCTATGGTATATTTCATTTGGATGATTGTTTTGGTTCACGCTTGTGTCGTTTTGTCGACTACATTGCTGTAAAAAAAAAAAGAAAATTAAAATTTCAAAATGGACAATAAATTAGGAGGTTATTAGTAAGGTTAACAAAGTTAGGTTATGTTTGCATTTTTAGTTGATTAGGGCATCATTATGATTGACTTTTTTTGCAGTTTCCACAGGTTTCCAACTATTTTGTGCCTTATAAGATAAAGAAGAAATTAAAGATTTACCGCTTGCTTTCGTTCCCAGGTTTTCATGGCGTTTTTATATTTTCAAACTCATGACACCAGTCAGAGTATATTTTATGATAGTCGTTGCTTTTGCCCGGTGGCGAGCAGCGATGGTATCTACTGTTATGTTATATGCGCATAACAGGCTCCCGCCGAGCCAACAGTCGTAGCGACCGGAGTCGGCTTCTGTGACCGAAACGATAACGAGGCCACGCTCGCACGTTTCGATATATTTGTCTCCCCTGAAAAAAATATGAGTAATATGGAAAATATGATTAATCAATAACGTACCGGTAGACTATTTGATATCTCCCTTTTCTTTACTGTAATGGTACCACGTGACAGTTTGTGATGCTAAAACTTGCGGCATCTTGACGAAGCAGCCGAGGTGGACACTCTGCCCCCAAGTTACTGAAAGTTTTTTCTTCACGACTGAACTGTCGCATACACTGGCACTACTATTGCTCATCTTGTAAAAGCCTAAAGAAACAATTTTGAATAAAAAACAAAAGATTTTAGTAAAATATTTACCCAGGAGCGAAGGGTTTACAAGAATTGGTATCTTTGTCCCATCCACAGTATGGGTCGTGGACGCATCGGAGACAATTGTCGTATCTTCTGTTACACATGACCATATCGATTTGTCTCACTCGTTCATCGGATGCCACATAAATCGATTTATGACGTTTCGAAATTTCCATGACTCTGATTGGCTCATTAGGCGTCACATCGAAAATATCCAGAGGACCGATTGAGACTCTCCTTCTTCTGTGTACCACTGTACAATTTTATAGACACGTCCAAGATCTAAAATTTAAAATAATTATTTTGTTTCCAAACAAAATTCAAACTTACTTGTTCCAGCGTAGTAGACATATATTCAAGTTTATCACCGAAAACATCATATTTAGAATATCAACGACTAAATGGGTGTAAAGTAAATCTCTTTTGTAATAAACAGGTTTATCATTTCGATGGGCAACTGCTGCATCCATAAGAGGGTGCGATCTTATAAAATTCAGTACAGTATCTAAAAAAAAAGTAAAATCTATTTTAAGAAGCATCTATGGTTTTACCAGGCAGTGTTTCTGTATCATTGACGCATTGGCCGGGTCGAGGTTCAGGAACTTTGTTTGATAAAACAGGTAGCCATGCAGAGCTTGATGTCGCTTGTTCTTTGAATTTACCGCTGAATGCCTTCTGTATGTCTTCAAGGTCAAATTCGCAGATTGCGCTTCCCATAAGGCCAGTTGTGCTTGTCGTGAACGTTCCATAAAATCTTGTATCATCTCCCGGAACTTTGTAAATGCTCTCTATAAAAAAGTTTATTTTTTATGATATGAAATGAACAAAAACTTACGTATTTCATTAAAATAAAATGGGAATTCTCCAGGTATTGAGCAGTTGAGTCTCGCTTTTAGATATGTCGCCCAGTTTTGACTGAGGATGTTTTTACCTCCGGTGTCTTTTTTACAAACTCTGGCGACTCTTGAGTAGACGCTTTTACCGCAGTTGATGTACTCGACGGCAGTCTCGCGGAAAAAGAAGAACACATATTGGCCGATGTCGAAAGACCCGACAAAATCAGGCTCTGAAAAAAGAAAGAAGTGTGAAAAAGTTGAAATTATCGAACTTGATAAATAAAATGAAAGAATGGCGAAATGCTTTTTGGCTCAAAAGGCAGAAACAAAAGAAGTCAAAGGACATAAAACGTCTCCATTAAACTTTTTCTTCAAAGATCTCTACATTTTTTTTTTTTTTCACAGAAAGTCATTAGAGGCGTCAATTGCCGATTTCTGGAGAATCTTTTATATAAATCGTTTTCCTTCAAAAGGGAAAAATATGCTTTTTCGTTTCGGAAACAACGATTAGCGTCCCTTGATGACAATTAACACTGAACTTTAAAAGGAACATTAGAGGGGGGAAAATAGCTTTTATAAAGGTTATAAACCATAACCTACTTCTTTCGTTAGTTTTATATGTTGTTTCCAAGTTGACTAAACTTGAATGTACTAACTTTTGGGCCCCTCATTTTTTTTAAATAACAAAGGAAGTCGTGATTTAAGAAAATTGTAGGAAACCCAGATCAAAGAAGGTATAAGGGTGGGGATAAAGTGATTTCATTGTTGAGAGGAAATAAGGATGATGACGAAGGTTTTTCAAGTGTGTTTTTTTAAAGGAAGTAGACTGTAAAGAGGGTGGAAACGAGAGTCCTAGAATTGCAATCGGAAAAAAAAAAAGGCTTTTCTCAATATTTTTATAAATCATGTACATTTAATTATTATGTACTTTTTCAAGTTTCAATAGATACTAATGAATGATAAAGTTCATTTCTCGATTTCAGAGTGATATTTTCTTATCCGGGGGAGGATGAAAACAAAAGGATTACTTGAATGGGAAGGTGGCGTTATTCAGGCCATCCGTCCTTTTCTTAACCACAATATGACGAATTGAAAAGCCACCAGAATGTATTAGTATTCACGACTTTTCCTTCCTACAATGCACCATATAATCACCGAGTTCCTGGATTTATAATAATTATGCAAATCAATTCCTCACTCCCACCCAAACCCTTTCCTCGAGTGCTAAACACAATTATAAAACGTTCACGGAACGGCAAAGAGATTTAAATTAGGTCTTACCGGGATTAAGACAATTTTACTTCCAGACTCGTGTTATGATAATTTTCTCGAAACTCCCCTCCTTTTTTTTTAAAAAGAAAAGTTTTATCGCGTACGAAACAGGTGTAAAAATATTCAGAGAAGATTAAAGCGGCCGAATTAACGCTGCTTCAAGGGATCTCTTTTTAAGTTCTAAAGTTTTTTATATATCCTTTTTTTAAATAGGAAATTAACATATTAATAAAATAGCTGTCTGGTTTATGCGCTCTAGGCGGTCCTCCGTTGAGCGTGAGGCCAAGGAGAGGGCAAAGACATCACCGGGAACCCGCATAGCCTCCCGTTTGGATGGTCTAACGAGGCCTAAATTAAGGAGAAAACGAATAAACATAACATATTAAATATCACAATAACTTCTTTAAGTTAAAAACGGAGTAAAACGCCCGAGCATTTTAGACAATTTAAAGAAACGCACAGAAATTCCGAAAAAAAGGTAACTTTTTGAGGGAAAAAAACGAGCAAAATCCGGTAAAAAGGAGGTTTCTTCAAAAAGGATTTTTTAAAAACCGAAATCCCGAAAAATGGGAGTTTCTTTAAAAATAAAACACCTGAGAAAAATGCCCGAAAACTCAGTAAAAGGAGAGCTTTTGGGGGGAAAAGTAGAGGAAAATACCCGTTTTTCGGACAAAAAGAACAAAAAAAAAAAGATAGAGAATTATTTGGGCAAAAATCCTGTAAAAAATGACGCACAATAGAAAACCCGAGGAAAACACCAAAAAATCCGGTTTTTTTAAAAAATTCCTAAATTTTTTTTTTTTTTACGATTTATAGAAAACCTAGGAAAGCGAATGGGAGCCTTTGGGATAAAAAATGGGGGAAAACCCCCAAAAATTAAACAAAAGGTTGTTTTTTCGGACAGAAAGGCCAAAAAAACGAGATAAGGGAATTTTTTGGGCAAAAATCCTAGAAAAATATCTGGAAATCCGGTAAAAAGGGTTCTTTTTGAAAAATGTTTTTAATAATCGGACAACTATAGTAGGATGAATGCAGAATTAGCCGGGGAGGTCGTAGCTAGTTTCTGTTTAATCCTTACACTTGTCTGTCTGGGATGCAAATGAGAACAATGGCCGTTTCAGAGGATGCGGGGGTAAAACAAAACGTGATACAATGATATTTAACAAGGTCTGGTTTGAGCGAAACGTTGGATTAGGTTGATCGAATGATGCCGACCAGATTAAAATGGGGAATCGCAAATATTAATTATTTCCAAAACCTGACTTGGGAAAACGTAGCAAATTGTTTATTCGAGTTTAAACAATCTTCGAAATTCTCAAGGGGGGGTTGAAGAGCCGCTTGGTTGCGTACGAAAGGTGTCTTGTGTCTTTAACATCTTAAGTCCTCGTTTCCTTCCATCTCCGTTAATCCCAGGCGGTTAATTTAACCGTACTAAACACGGTTGAAGGCTCACTGTGTCGGGCATTCAACCGTGTTTTGTGTCCCTTTCTCCGACGCTAATCTAATTTCACCCTGGATATTTTAGTCATGAAAAATTTTTTGGACTTTTGATAAACGAAAACTTGGGAGGGTGGCATGAAAGGATTTGCCGCTATCCGCTCGCAAACCCCTCCGCGCTAATCCGACAACTTGTTAACGGAATCCCCCAAAACCTCCGACCCTCGAGACAAACGTTTTTAATGATCGGAAATCGTATGCAGAAAAAATGCTGATGTGTCGCACCTTCCGATCTAATTAATAAAATGAACGTATAAAGGGATGAATCTTCACAAGCGGTTTAATGAGAAGGGTCGGAATCCTCCCCCTTTCGGTAAATTAAAGAGAGAAGGGAGTTTAAGTGAGTTTTTATGTTGGAATTATCCTTGTGTTGCAAGTTCGGTCGAGACACAGATGTGCCCGCGACCATTTGGGCAATGGCCCGGCAAATCAGGCATTACGTTTTACCCCCCACCACCTTATGTCCTTTAAACTTTAACACTTTTTATTCCCAACTTCAGAACGATTTTTATCATTTATCGAACAGCAGTTACAAGTAATGAATGTCAGGGAACCTTCCGGCTTATAAAGCAGTTACCCCCTCATATTTCTAATAAACTTCCCTTTATTCGGAAAGTTGTAAGAAAATAATAAGTAGGTAATTGTTCCCTTCTAAGGCAATCTACATAGTTATTATTCTCCTTCCATCACTGAAAACGCACTACGTGGAGAACCTCTTAAGCATGCAAATACTATAGTTTAACCATAAAGCTAAAAGAGATTGCGGCCTTTTAAGCTTTAGTTTATTTATTCACTCCCTTAACCGACGTTTAAAATTTTTTTCTTGTTAGAAAGGAGAAGTTTCTCAAAAATGGACGCCATTTTTCGTGAGTTTGAAGAAGCCCTCGAAAGAAAAGAGAATCCGATAAAAGTTGCGGACAAAAGCGTCCTGGAAAAAATGGTGACTTTCGGAAGGTGCCCCAACTCTCCCTCAAAAATCTATCGAGGGTATCACAATAACTTTCCTTTTTAAGAAAGTTAAAAGCATATTTTCCTTCCTTAAAAAATTTCTCAGAATTAATTTTCAAAGCAAGGAGGAATTATAAATTATAAAAAAAAAATTCGTTAAAACATAATGTACATGTTAATAGAATTAAATCTGACATTTTCATCTAATCTTGAAATTTATTTAAGGCTAGGAGCCCAAGTTGTGGAAAAACCTGATTTTAAAAGCCCTCGTAATTAAATTACACCCTTCTTCCTTTTTTTCTTGATAATTTACACTCTTTTTTTCCTTTTTAAGTTTGATTAATTTATTAGAAAAGGGGGATTTATTCAAAGTTAAATTGAAATTTTTTAAAAGAATAAATTGACCTTTTTTAAACCCCTATCTTTTAGCGGGATAAATTATTTTAATTCAAATATACTATAAATTCGTCATACAACTTTATTGACGGCTATGAAAGATGAGAGAAGATTTAGATCAGCTGGATGAAATAGATTTGTTCTTGTAGGGTTTTTCAAGACTAAAAAACCGTGGAAAACGCCCAAAACGAGAGAAAACGTTTTTTAAACCCTTATTTTTAGCAAGATAAATTATTTTATGTAAATTCGAATAAACTATAATTCGTCATTTATAGTGATGGCTATGAAAGGTTGAGAGAAGATTAGATCAGCTGGATGAAATAGATTTGTTCTTGAGGGTTTTTCAGACTAAAAAACCGTGGAAAACGCCCAAAAATCTTGAAAAAACGTTTTTTAAACCCTTATCTTTTATCGGGATAAATTATTTTATCTAAATTCAAATAAACTATAAATTCGTCATACAACTTTATATTGATGGCTATGAAAGTTAAAGAAGATTTAGATCAGCTGGATGAAATAGATTTGTTCTTGTAGGGTTTTTCTAGACTAAAAAACCGTGGAAAACGCCCAAAAATCTAGAGAAAACGTTTTTTTTAACCTTATCTTTTAGCGGGATAAATTATTTTGCATACATTCAAATATAATAAAATTCGTCATACAACTTATTGATGGCTATGAAAGATTGAGAGAAGATTTAGATCAGCTGGATGAAATAGATTTGTTCTTGTAGGGTTTTTCTAGATTAAAAACGTGGAAACGCCCAAAAATCAAGAGAAAACGTGGTTTGGGAGCTTAAAAAAAGTGACGCAAGTTAGGCAACTGAAACCCTGTTAAAAAAAAAGTGAATTTTGACTAAAAAAAAATTCAGGAAAATCCGGAAAAAATGAGAAACTACAAACCCTCGAAGTCAGGATTTTTGAAATTTCCTATTCGCGAGTAGTTTTTGAAATGGAATTAATGAGTGTTTTGGTCATAGGGAAATTGTCGAGAGGGAAGTATTCATTTTGGTTCAATTGAAAACACGATGCAGCGGCCGGGGTGGACTGGATGGGCATCAATTAGCGCTGGAAGCGTGCTCAAAACATCTGTCACCTCTTGGACATTGTTCGGTAATTATTGTCATGTGCAACGTGAACTAAACCTTCACACATTCCGACCCCTTTTCCCTTTCCCGAACCGTTTCCACTTCCATTTCGCGGCTTTAATTGGGGACCTGTTTTTGGCGTTCGCGGTCAGAAACTTTATATCCGTTGATAAAGAGTTTTAAGGCACCTTTTTGTTTTTAATCAAAGGGGGGTGGATCTAATAAAGCTTTTAATTGAGCTTTTAAGTACCTTATTAATCTACGTTGGCCCACGGGATCTGATATGGGGAGGCCAAGGATATAAATTCGTTGAGATATCTCGAAAAAGGGTCTTCTCCCTTTCACACTTCTTACTCCTTGGAATTTTTTTTTAATTACGCCCCAACCCTTAGGGTTTTATTTCATTTCCTGTTAAACTTATCTAAACGGAAACTTAATCTTACCCAAAAAAAGGGTTGGCACAAGAAAAGTTAAAAATTTTTCTGAAAAAAGTTTGATAGAGAAAGTATCGACTATTCGTTTACGGTGTTGCGATTCCAAAAGGGCTTTTCTAAGGCTAAATATGACAGCTTTTATAGGAAGTGGTGGACTTTACCTGTATGTTGGAGGGAGGGTTTGTGATGGGAGCGGTCTTATTGAATAACTTCTTTCTCGGCTCACTGCTCTCCGGAGTTTTAATAGAAA